>LPNX010243165.1:175549-196685 GCA_001517045.1 Pseudotsuga menziesii | reverse complement strand
TTGAGAGAGAGCTAAAAACTAAACTCTCTCTAATTTATTCTGGCTAAGAAGAAGCAATTCTTTGTCTTTTGTAAAGTTTTTGCATATGGCATCTAGAAAAGTAATGAAATCGTTGTAGCACAAGTTCAAAATTACTTCTAGCACTCTGGTATCTCCTTTTTATAAGTTGAAAGGCTTAAGAGAGAGTTGGTTCATTATAATTGTTCAAGAAATATAATAGAATGAGATAGTATCTAGATTAGATTCCAATCTTTAGGGGTTGCAAGCATTAGTTATTGGGTTACTAACTACAATATGTCAAAGGGATTGCTAAGTACAGACAACCAACAAGGGAAAGGTAACTTTGTATTGTAAACATTGAAGCTATCAACTCTGTACTTACCCTGTACATTTTTCTGTGGGCGTTAGAATTATGACTTGTGGTTTCTGCAGGGCAATGATTTTGAGGATGTTGGTTAGTTCAAAAGCCTGCAAGTGTAAATTGTTGGGAATTATGACAGCCATGTTGTGCCAGCAGTTCGGGCAAGAGAAAAGGAACAATCAGCTCTTATAGTGGCATCATCTATTAACTGCAGCACAGAGTACAAAGGTTAGATCAAAGGCTTTGTTGCAGGTGGCCTATACTGCATATATCATTCCTAGTCATGTGGTTGCTGTAGGGAAACAATATTCACTTGCTCCTGGTATAATTTTTTTTTAAGAACCGGGTTAATTTATATTTTAGGGGTTTTTGTTCATCCTTTTTGAGTTCTTATTCAAATAGTAAGCAGGATAGTGTTAATAAGAAGAGGACAAGGATTTCCCGTCTCCACACCCACCCCTCAGCAAAGGATCTCAGAAGAGGTAGACAGTGCTTATGATCTGCTGATGTATTAGGGGGAAACTTATTTCGAAGCCACAGACAGGAAGAGTAGATTTTTATAAGAAAGTAAAATATGAAATTGTTTTCATCAAAGTCTTTCCCACGATGATCTGCAACCTCTCCCTGAAGAAATTGAATAGCCAATTGAAGAAGATCAATCAATTGCCCCCAGTACCTCTAAAGAAGAGACTTTTAATATTTCCAATCCGAGGTCTTCTAGGGTGACTACATCTCAAGGCCAGTTTCATTTAGGGTCACAGACAATATTTCCAGTTTCATTTAGACATCTTATTTTGCCAGAGAAATACCCACCTCCAACTGAGTTGCTAGACTTGTAGCCACTTCCTGTGTCTGTGTTAAGAAATCCCTCATATGAAGCACTTTATCAATAGTTTAGACACTTCAATACTATTCAAACTCAGGTATTTACTGTGCTTTATAACTCAGATGATAATGTTTTAGTTGCAGCACCTACTGGTAGCGGTAAGACTATCTGTGCTGAGTTTGCTTTACTACGATTGCATCAAAAAGGCACAGACAGTGTATTTCGATGTGTCTATATTGATCCTATAGAAGCTCTTGCCAAAGAGCGATATCGGGATTGGGAGCATAAATTTGGAAAAGGATTGGAACTGAAAGTAGTTGAGTTGACAGGTGAATCTGCAACTGATTTGAAGCTCCTTGAAAAGGGCCAGATAATAATAAGCACACCAGAGAAATGGGATGCTTTGTCTCGGAGATGGAAACAGCGCAAACTGGTTCAGCAAGTCAGCCTTTTCATTGTGGATGAACTTCATTTAATTGGAGGAGAGGGTGGTCCAATACTGGAGGTAATTGTATCTAGAATGAGGTATATTTCAAGCCAAATTGAAAATCGTATCCGTATTATTGCGCTTTCCACTTTACTTGCAAATGCTAAAGATCTTGGAGAGTGGATTGGTGCTACCGCACATGGGCTTTTCAATTTTCCACCTGGTGTGCGTCCTGTACCAATTGAGGTCCACATTCAAGGGATTGATATAGCCAACTTCGAGATGTTTTCGTGGATGGATATAAGGTCATCGGTGAGTAAAATAATTTGTTGAATCTCATCGATTATCAATATTATATAACAGGAGTTAAATCGGAAATTCGAATTGCAGAATGCTTGATCCAATCTTCACACATTATGGGAAAGGTCAAATATCCTGTATCTTGGCTGATCCGGATTCTCCATTGGATCTGGTCAGTAAATATGTAGAACAATGTAGACAATTACTTTATCATCAATTGCAGAGTACCCGATTTTGAAATATTTTTAAAAAAAAAAAAATTCCCTGCCGTCGCTTAAGCAACAGTTCTTGATGTCGCTTATCCGACGGTTACTCTCTATAACCGTTGCTTAAGCGATGGCTCCTCAATCTTTTTTGCAATATTTTTTTTTAAAAATGGACTAACCGTCGCTTATCCAACGGACCTTCTGTCGCTTAACCGACGGCATGAAGGTTATTTTCTCAAAAAAATTTCACTACCGTCGAAGATATTCTGTCGCTTAACCGACGCTTTAAATTTAACCGATGGTTATTGAAGTGTCTCTTAACCGACGGTTACTTAGGTGTCGGATAACCGACGACAAGTTTCCGACACTTAAAAAAAAATCAAAGTGTCGTACATGCGACAAAAAAGTGTCGAAAATCCGACATGACGGCCGTCGGATTTTTGGTCAAAATGTAGTAGTGTGCCCTACCTATCAAAGTGATGAATCCAAGTGCTAGAATCATGTTTAATTGACTATCAGGTGTCCAATTTCATTTGTCAATCTTCACTAACCACTATGATAACTCCAATTGATCTCCCTTCAAAATCCCTAAATTTTCGACCTATTTCAATATTTAATTACACATTGCTAACACTTCGCAACGAACTCATCTGGTCTACGTGGACTTTAGGGGATACGAAATTCAAGGAGAATTTGTCTCATCTGTTTAATCATCATTATTCCATCACTCTGCAACAGGCCAATGTAACTCGCCCTCATGATGATTTGCTTGAAGTATTCACACCTGTCACAATGATCATTCTAGAGGAAACACATATAAAATCCATCAACCAAGTATGAATGACCTCTCATGTGTGAGAATTTTAAAAAATTTGAACCAAAAATGATGATTTTTGAACTGCGCGATTTTCATGTAGTGCATGTGTGTAATTTTTTCAAGCTTGCGCTACAAGAAAGTTTGCTTTAATGATTTTCAAAAATATAACAACTAGCAATGGTTTAACTTTGTAAAATGATCTAGATCAAAACTTTATGATATTTTTAGGACGTTTTTAATTCATATAAACATTCTATAAGCCCCTTAATTGTGAATTTCGATAAATAAAATCAAAATTGAAAAATAAAACTAAGAAATCATATAAACATGAAAATTAAAGAAATAAAATTCAAACTATCCTAAGAAAAAAAAAAATCTAGGAGAAATGAACAAAACCAAGTTTCAAAACATAACAAATGCATTAAAAATGAAAAAACAAAAATAGGCTCTAACACACCCATTGCCATGCAAGCGGACATACCAAGGATACCTACTTGACGTTTTGAAACTATTTGCTGTTCGGAGCTCCTAACCCATTAAGTGGTGCCGGTGCACCATGCTGTTGCATCTTCCACGTCTATGGGCATCGACACGAGAATTGTGATTACATGCAGAAGATGGTTAACAAAGCAGAAGGTTTGTACTATAAATTTTGTCGATCAGTTGGACATGACGACAAGAACTGCCACGCTTATGATTTGCTACAGGAAAGGACGTATGATTTGTACTTTGTGAAAGGAGAGGAACCTTGGATAGTGCAAGCATAGCCGCAAGTAGTACAACCAGCAGCACAGGTACCATATACACCACCACCTCCATTTCATTTTGTCCCTGCGTAACCATAGTAACAGTTTATGGCACAACCGCAATTCGCACCACAACCACAAATGGTGGTACAACGACAATATAACCAAACACCGTGACTCCAGTATAATCAGCAACAATATGTTCAATCTATGCAATATGTCCAGCAGCCACCTAACCCACCACAGCAACAAATGGCCCTACCATAGTATCAGCAAGGAGGAGTCCGAGGAGGATTCCATGTGGGGTTCAGAGGTTTAGGACGAGGATTTGGCTGTGAAGGAGGACGAGGTCATGAATCAGTCTAGTGCTATACCTGTGGGGTATTTGGGCATTACCAAAGGGAGTGCCCTCATGCATAGTGCACATACTTTGCAGCTAGTGATCATAATGTTGAATTTTCTCATAGTTGATTGCAAAATGGCAGGCAAGACAAAGTCCTCAGTTACAGAATGCGCAGAATCAGAATCAGCCTGCATTCCAAGTACACAACTAGCCGATAATGCAGAACCAGGTCCCACCGCAGACTCAGAATTAGAACCTGCCTCAGGCACAGAACCAACCGATGCATCAACCATGAATCAGAACCCGCCTTTGAACTAGGGATCGATAGTTGCCAATATTTAAGCCAAATCGCGGATGAAGGATGTGGACATTGGGATTGTCACTCGCGTTGGTGTGAAAACTGGAGATGATGGACCACAGCTACAAGTTCAGATCACTGGTAAGAAGAAGGTTGCATTTGATATTGCGATAGAGAAAATAGCTTCTTTGATGCAAATAATGAAATCAGGAGAAATCCGGGTAAGTTACCAATTGTTGATATGCCATTTTCTTTCAATCCATATGTAGAGGCAAGACCATGATGGCAGTATGGTACCCTGTGCAAGTTATTTCAGATTTGTCTATCACTGGAAAGGGAATCAGACACCCTTGTTGAGCTTGAGGCATTATTGCACCTCCTAGATAAGATAATGAAGGATTCCACTGTGAATTCCTTGCAAAAAAGGAAGACCAACAAGGACATAAGGATGAATGTCCAGATTGGAGATTATGAGGTTGACTCAGTCATTTTGGACCTTGGATCATATGTAAACATATTGACAAAGAAAACTTGGAAATTGATGGGAAATCCAACATTGGGATGGTTTCCAGTACAACTACGTTTAGAAAACCAGGAAAAGGTTCAGCCCATTGGTCATGTTTCAAACTTGGTTGTCGACATTGAAGGTATGAAAACAAGTATTGACTTTGATGTGATAGAAGTTGTATGAGATGATGGTTCATATCATGTGCTGTTAAGAATTAGATGGGCTAATGATAGTATGGCAGTTATCAACTTCAAAAAACATGTTATGACATTTGAAAACCAAGATGTTAGGGTCATTGCTTCTATGGACCCTCAGGAAGGGCGACGATATATCAATCCAGTAAAGGATGAAGTTGAGAGAAGTCAGGATCATGCTTATAACATCTTCAAGGACTATATCTAACCCACTATCAATGGTGAAATTGGATGGTCACAACGAAAGTTATGCATCCTCTGATTGTGACGATGCTCTAGAAAATTGGCAAAATCAGTTGCATGAGGTATCATTCAGAGAGTGCGGGTTGATTACACAGTCTCTCCGACATGTTGTGACTAAGACTGTCGATTTTCCCTTTTATGAAGGACTGTCGGGAATATCTAATTTCTTTCAATAATTTGAAGAGAAAGTGCTTGAACCATAAAGTATATTGGCTCCTGATGTAGAACTGAAGGCTACTCCGGATCGATGGTGGGAAACACACAAATAGATGATCCATGAATGGGAGCAGTGTTGCTGATTAATGCTGGTATGTTTTAGCGATGTAGAGGTCTATCATGTTGCAAGATATGATGGACAAAATGACCCCTCCATTCATTTAAAAGAATGTCAGATGCTATGGACATCATGGCCCAGAGATGAGTGGGTTCATGCTTTTTTTCATACTCTAGAAGAGATGCCAAGATTCTGGTATGTGGCAGTAGAATTGCATAGAACCATTACCTCTTGGGAGTAGTTGTTAGTTTGTTTTGTGTAAACGTTTAGCTTCCAGGATGCCAACCCCAAGGTATGTAATTCTTTGCACATTATCCGTGATGTAGTACTAAAATTCATCCCTATTGCATACCCCATTGATCCTCATGCAAATTTATCCATCCAATCCATGATGACGTGCTACAACTTGTCTGGGGAACCTGGAGATGATGACGAGATGCAGAATGTTAATATTCCAGAGTCTGAAGGAAGCCGTGGTGTCGTAGCTCCCAACATACCAACGGAATCGATGAACCAGCCACTGAGGATCCAAAAAGTTAACATTGGGTCAGAAAAAATATGAAATTTACTAATGTCTGAGACTATTTGGGTGAAGAGACGATGGCCAAAGTCACATATCTACTGCATGAATTCCAAGACCTTTTCCCAATGCTATTTTTAGAAATGAATGGAATACTCAACAACTTGGGGGAAATGAATATTCAACTCAAGCTAGATGCAAAACCATTACGCCAGATGCCTTATAGACTGAACCTATGATATAAGGATCATGTGAAAGCTGAGATCGATAGGATGCTTGATCCTGGGATCATCGAACCTATAGAAGAACCATAGTGGATAAGCCCGATGGTGGTCCAAGATAAGAAGACCGATGAGGTTTGCATTTTTTTCGATCTGAGAAAGTTGAATGATGCATGTGTACATGATCCATTATCGACCCCTTTCACAGATGAAGTCCTGGAAGGTGTAGGCGGCGAGGAGGTATATTCCTTCATAGATGGCTTTTTGGGATACCACCAGATCTGGATTGTGAAAGAGGATTGCCATAAGACTACATTCGTCACCTAGTGGGGCTATTTCCAATATATCGTCATGCTGTTTGGGATGAAGAATGAACCTATTGTATTATCCCATGTAGTTGTCACTATATTTAAATATTTTATTCAAAAATTCTTGCAGGTATATAGAGATGAGTGGACCGTCTATGGCTTTGTTAAGGACCATCTGGACAATTTGCGGTTGATGTTGAAACGGTGTAGACAACATCAGATTGCATTGAATTCAAAAAAATGTATTTTTTGTGCACCCTTTGGCATTCTACTTGGGCACATCATATGAAAATAAGGTCTATTGGTATATTCAGCGAAGATTGCATTGATCCTCAGCTTACCACCACCGATGAATGTAAATATGCTCCAAGCAACACTGGGACATACATGATACTATTGCAATTTTATCAGGGGATATGGTACGATTACCGCTCCCATGGAAAAGCTATTAAAGAAATACATTGCGTTTTAATGGACTCCAAAATGTCAAGGAAGCTTCGACACCCTGAAGGCCAAGATGACCTATGCACCAATACCAGTTTTTGCTAATTGGAGTAAAGAATTCCATGTGCATGTTGATGCCTCTTCTACTACGATGGGGGTTTTTCTTACGTAGCCAGGTGAAGGGAACTTGGATCATCCAATAGCATATGCCAGTAGAAAGTTATCATTTGCAGAATGAAATTATACCATGACTGAAAGGGAAGGCCCGGCGATGGTTTGTGCTCTGCAAAAGTTTAGGCACTATTTGTTGGGTGGACACTTCAAGATGTTCACTGATCATTCTGCTTTGCAATACCTAGTCAATAAGCTTGTGTTAGGGGGGAGAATCTATAGGTGGTTTCTTTTGTTCCAAGAGTTTGATTTTAAAATAGTGGTAAATCTAGGACGGTTGAATGCTGGCCCAAATCATTTGTCACGTGTTGAAAATGGTGAAGAACCAACCAATATTGATGATGGCTTTCCAGATGCACAATCGTTCTGAGTTGAAGTCAAAGATGATCACTATGCACCAATTGTTCAGTTTTTGTCTACTAGTGTCACCCCAGCAAAAATGTCGATTATCCAAAAGAAGCAGCTGGTCGTAAAAGCATTTGATTTTTAACTAATTACTGGACATCTATATAAACTTCAACTAGATGAAATATTGTGATCGTGCATCTTACCGCATAAGTAGGGTTCCATTCTAGAATAAGCACATGTAGGGATTGTGGGAGGTCACTATGGAGGCTAGGATACTGCACAAAAAGTGTTGTGTACTGGGCTATGGCAGCCCATGTTACATAATGATGCTGTAGACTATGCAAGGAGCTATGATGCCTGCCAATGGGTTGGTAAACCATCACGAAGGGATGAGATGTCATTGGTGCCGCAGGTGACTCTGCAACCATTTGATAAATGGGATGTAGAATTTGTAGATCCTATCAATCCACTAGGTAAGCACATGGGAACTCGCTATGTCATTACTGCAACTGACTACCTGAATCAGTGGGCAGAAGCTACACCAGTCATTGATTGTACCATTGCAACAGCAGCATGGTTTATTTTTGAGAGCATTGTGACACGATTTGGGTGTCCTAGAATCCTGATGAGTGACCAGGGAAGTCACTTTGTCAACCAAATGGTAAAAGTGACAACTGAAGAGCTCCAGATACAACATAAGAGGAGTATGCCATATCATCCACAGGAAAATGGTACTGTTGAGGCCTTCAACAAAATTTTGGAGACAGCACTGACCAAGGTATGTAACATTAACCGTGATAAATGGGATCTAAAAATTCATGCAGTTCTATGGGCCTATCGCACTGCTTGAAAATGGCTAACAGGTCAGACACCATTGAAGTTGGTGTATGGGAAAGAGGTATTCATGTGAATGAAGTATATCATTCCCATCTTGCACATTGCTGTAGTGACGGGTATGGATGATGCAGCTACATTAGAAGAATGTGTTGTGTAGTTGATTCAGCTTGAACAAGATCGTTTCATCACTAGATTCCACCAACAGGTTATGAAGGCATGGCATGATCTCCATATTAAGCATAAATAGTTTGCGAAAGGAGATTTGGTGCTATTATATGACAGTAAGTTTATCAAGCATCTAGGTAAGTTACAAACGCACTGGTTAGGTCCCTACCTTGTTCATTCCATTAAATCTGGAAAAGCAGTTTAGTTACAATAGTTATATGGCACAATGTTGCCAAAGCTCATCAACAGGAGTTGCTTGAAGCCCTATAGAACAAGACCGACAATGCACACCACACGAAGTATTGAGGAATTAAAAAATAATATGATGAGGATTTTAGTTCAGCAGTGCTAGGGGATCCCTGAGGGAGAGGCTGCGCAAGGTTACAATTGTTAGCGGTAGTCAGTTGACCCTTTGTGACAGTTGTCGGCCTATGGGGTGGTCAAATCAAGTAATAAATGCAAGTAGTTAAACCAATTGGCTGGCGGTGCTTGTTGAAGTGACCCGCATTAATGGGTGATCAGACCGTTAGAAGCATAAGATTGCCAACGGATTTGGCGTCATTAATACCCATTTTGGTAATAATGATGAAGTTAGATTTGGTAATGATGGATTTGGAATTGGAAGTGGCTATAAAACACCGTGCGAGATGCATCGGATGGCATTATTCAGTTGTGAGAGCAGAGGTAGATGGTGAATTATGTGCAGCATATTGAGTAGAGTGTTGAGTGAAATATAGTTTAAGATGTGGACCATCATTTTAGGCTTTTAGGGGTAAGGGATGTTGAGATGCCTTGATGCTATTGAAATTTTGAGTGAGTACAAGTCCCTCGTTCGTCCCACGGCTCTAGAAGAGGAAGTCATGAGTATGCCAGTGGGTTCATCATCCATTCTGAAGCAGAAGCGGTAGAATCAGAGACCCAGTCCTATGCCACCAGAGAAGAGGCAAAGTTGCATGTCTACAAAGGTGTACAGACTCGAAGGCACTGTACATACTAGGCCATTGAGCTCAGGAGCTGTTGAGTCCGTGGCACCTCGGGGTGTCTCGGTGAATGATATTTTGGGATACATGGCTCCTATGCATATGCTACTGGAAGGGATGACATGCTCAGTAGATATCATCCCTGCATTAATCAGGCTCAAGTTTGATGATCATGACCTGCTTTTGCTTAAAGATGTCCAGGATGAGCCATATGAATCTATCCATATGGCGCCTGGTGGCCCCATTCAGTGAATTCCAAAACCATGGGCCAATGGATTAGAAATGTCTGGGTTATTGGGGCTCATCAATATGCCCTATTTTGGCCGCATGAATGAAGCACATGCATGAATGAAGCAATTGTTGGCATGTTTCCATGGAGGGACGCTTTGGCTGAATACGCTGATCCCTGTCACCGTCGACTTGATTTCAAGCATTACCGGTTTTCCTAAGGATGGGGAGGACCTAGAGCAATATATTCGTGGAAGAGATACGAATAAGAGACTTGTGAAGCAGCTGAAGGAGCACTTCAGATTACAATGAGATGGTCGTGCTTATCGAATTGACAATATCAATTCATAGATGGTGCACATTGGCGCAAGAATTATGGATAGCAAGGTTGTTCATGGTAATCGATCAGTCCAATGCAATTCGAGTGTTGTCACCTATGCCCAGAAATGTACTAAGGGGGTACAAATGAATTGGTCTTTATTTTTGTTGAATCAGTAGCTCAAAGATGCACTTGCTGCTCAGACCAGGTGGCCCTTTTCTTATAGTTGGATTTTGATTCTCATTGTTCTTGTTGCTTGGATGGAACCAGAGGACTACCAACGAATGGCGGTTGAGGAAGTCAAGGTTTTCCTCTATGCTCGCTATCAGAACCTATGGTGGGTTGACGAACCCTGTTTCCAAATAGATTGTGCTATTCATTTCTCGATCTATTGGGAAGCGCTGTAGGTGGCCATCATTGCTATATCAAGAGTTTCTCTCTACACCATGGCCAAGTATCAACAGATCCTTAGGTTTTCTATTGGAACCCACTCCATTCATATTCAGGCCAGGTGGGACCCTAATCAGCAGTGGCTTCCATTGCCTTATAAAGTCACCACAGAAGAGCTAGATGCCATTGTGCAAGATTGGACAAAGGACTGGCGCATCCCAATGAGTCAAGAGGAGTTAGATAAGGAGCTACCCCCAGATATCCCTGAATACCCTTCCCCACAGGAATTGAGCACCCATGACTCCGACAATGAGTCATCAATGGATCCTGAAGATATAACATAGTGTATGCAGGAGGAGACTCACACCAAGTGGTGTCAGAAGTACCCCTGGGTTCAGTATCCATAATAAAGATCACATGTGTGAAATATAAATTTTCCAAATTGAAAAAAAATGGTTTGAGAAGCCATTTTGAAATTCCCTCCAGAGGCTTTGTGTGTGCCAATAAATTTATTAAAAAATATGAGTCTCTTCTTTGATGATCTATCCATCTATCCATAGTATCAGATCCTAATCTGGTGAGCACACGTGTGAGATATGGATTTTCTAGGTTGGAGAAAAAAAATGTTTTCTTGTTAAAAATAAATGAAATCTTCCTAATTGTTAAAACCAGTTACAAAAGGATATTTTCAAATTCCCACCAACTGTTATACTTGATCCAACCATTTAATCCAAATGCATGGGGATGTTCTTTGGTGATATTTCTATCCAACCATGGTATCACATATTTATTTGGTTTTCACAAGTGCAAAAGACAGGGCTGCAAATTTAAAGAAAAATAAAGTTTGACTGTGTAAAAAATATGACTGCATACAAAATCAATTCCATGGAGGATAGGTAAATCCCATGGCCAACAAGAGACCATTGGGTATTGGAAAATGGAAGGGGATACTGTGCATATTTTTGAAGACACAAGTTTGGTCTTTTGATATAGTATCCACATCCATATGTAATAGGTTTCAAGTTCTAACTAAAAAGACATTGAAAAATAAGTTAATGCAAGGGAAAATACCCAATGTATACGATTATCATAAGTCACTATGAATGCAGAAATGATCCACATGCAAGATATTCATTCTTCACTCCAATCTTTGACATTTTTCATCATTAATTTTCTAAAGTTAAAAAAACTATAGTAAGAAAAAATAAAATGAGCTTCTCGTTTACCATACTGGAAAATAACAGATATCAAGCTTACCTCACCCACAAGGCTATATTTTGCACAGTCAATAGCATGACGTGATGCTCTGCCAATACTTTCCTCCGTCCTTGACAACGTCTCTAACATTCATTCAAATGTGTCCTTGGAAATTGCTGCTTATGTATCCCCACTAAGTGTTCCTCCAATCGATCTTCACTTTGAGCTTATTTTACCTTCTTCACTTCATTCTAGATCCATCGTATTTGGGAGACCCCACTGCAGACCTCGTTGTTGCATATATAACTATGATCAATATTTGAAAGACTGCAAAAATAATGGAGAGGAAAATTAATTTAGTGCCTTTCCCAGGGATGATAAGGTTCCTGCTAAAAAAGAGTATTATGAGAAGATTACTGTCAAACAAAATCAAACAAGTCAAAATCTCACAGTGCATCCAATTCAAGTAATCACTCTTCTTCCTCTAAAGTTACTTGACCACTTTTTGATGACTATGTTGATGTTGGCAACATAGGGTGAAAATTAAAGCTGGCCATATCATATCTAAAACTGTAAATAATACTAAGGGGATTGAACTTCAAATGATATTTGAGGAATAGATTACAGTCAAAATATTTATTTAGTGCAAGGATCTACCCCCAAAAAAGCTTCATGGGATGGCCCAAGAATACTTCCACATCTAGTACTTTAGGGATAAAATAATTGATCAAGGGGCCTCTATCAACATTGTCAAAATACAATGTATTGTCTCAAGCTAAGAGGAAATTCCCAGCAATGATTAAAAATAGAGCAGGTGAGACCAATGATTTATTAGAAGTGTTAGCACAGGTTTTTAGAGGCATTAGAGGTTGTATGTTACAGTTCAGTAGAGATTTAAAGGATGGAAAAATATAATAATTTATGTATAAATTCAATTATGTGGCTTAACTATCTCATATCTTAATTCATCATCCATTTTTAAAATATTTATTTGTACTCAATTCTCATGTCAACTAGAAACACAACAATTAGATATTCCAAGTGTAATTGGAAAACCATACATTTGGGATATTTATTTATGGTCATTAGTAGCACATCATATTCTTATTGATCCTCTCTATCGATTTAGCTGTGATCTTATTATTTGTACACTGACATACATCCTCTAGAGATTCCAACGGGACAACCATCCAACTAGAAATAACATTCCCATATTTGTATCCTCTATCATAAATATAATGTTGATTTATATGTCTATAGGACCTCACAAATTAACTGAGTTTGATACAAATCAAATCTAGAAATAGGTCAAGGATTCCAAATACATGGGCCATGGCAAAGGAAAAGGGAGTAATGTCTCTTCCCTTCCTGTATTTGATTTTTCTAAAATCAAACTAGATCAACTCTTTTAGCTCATTCTCTGACTTTGTTGACATACATAAGGCCACTATCTAATGGAATGGTAGCATAATTTGATATTCTAATATGTTAAATTGCACAAGTATTCCTCAAACAACTAAGATTTGATAAGGCTACATTTATGTGAGCAAGTGGTCTTCTAATTGGTTGCAACAAACTAAATATACGTAATTTTCTATTGGAATGACAACTTGATCATAGAGATTCTTCTATTGTGCAGATGGACAGACTACCTACATTTTATGAAATTTTTTATAGTTAGATTTGTAAAGAAAGATACAATAATATTTACATTTCTTGATGCCAAGATTTATAGTGCATCCAAAAATTTAAACAAAAATTGAGAAGAATATGCTACAAGATAAAATTCCAATCGATGATGGAATGCTCTCGCACAATTGATTACTAGGTAGATTCACATCTTTTATTGGACCCATGTTCTAGAATAGATTATTTATGTCCCCTGTGATGTCATCATTGGATAGATAGAGAGATGTATAAAGAGAAGGAGAAGTAGTGTCTTGGTCATTGAATCTCATTGAAATACCACAACCAGCCAACTATAGATCCACTAAAAAATTGGAGTTTGTAATCCAGTTAAGGATGACCTCAAAGCTTAGATTATTATGGGACAAATCAAGAGCTTCTTTACCAATGTTATCAATCTCTGATAGTAGTATGGATATTCATAGGATATTACTGGAGATATTAAGAAAAATATAATATATATAGTCATCTATTGAGGAAGGGTTTTTGTGAGATCATTTTTTGATAGATCCAAGTATCCCAGATATTGGACATTCACAAATAACTGAAGTGAGAAGAGGCTTGAAAATCTATCCAATCAGGCATGGATGTCATCGCTTGTATTGTTTTCGGATAGAATGAGAGTGTGAAGTTTATAGGATTTTTAATGAATGAGGATGCTCCCTATAAGCATGTTTTGGCATATTCCCTAATAGTAAATGGATTCTATATTAAGGAAGGAATATGAGAAGGATTCAAATGCAATATGAGTAAGTGCATTTGAATTGCTGAAAATAACACTTAGTACATACATTAAAAGTATAGGGAAAAATATTTCAAGGATTTCTAAGCTTAAGACAACGTGTGAAAGATAGTTTACAAATAAACTTGAAAGAAAATTCAAGGATATTATACAATCATAAGACAATCATCAACAAATGTTCTAGATTCAACATCAAGAACAACAAACAAATATCATATATCAATTGTAGCAACAAAGCATATTTTTAATTGAAATGACTATTTTAGTCATTAAGTTCAAAGAGTTGTTTCCGCCAAATCAAGATGTATTTTCAGAAACTGAGAGAGGATTTTATTTAGCACATGCCAATATCCAAAACAATCTCTTAGTTGTTACACATGTATTAGAGTTTGGGAGAATTTAAGTCATCTTCACAAGGAAATTTTCTAGAATTTCAGTTTACTGTCTGAGCCATCAACTTCAAAATCCGATTCCAAGGATTTGGAGGTGCATATAAGAAAATGAAGACATGTTTTTTTGTCAGGAACATGGTCAATTACAAAACCCTCTCTCATATTTCACACAACTGTCACCATTTTAGATATGCAAGTGGGTATTTGAAGCCTATTTTTCAGGAGTCTGTTTCTTGAAATGAAGCAAATCAGTTGTAACTATTTCAATTTTTAGAGTTCAGTTAGGTTTTGAATTCAAGACTAGGTAGAGGTTTTTTTAATATAAATTCATATGTATTTGATATAAAATAGACATGCTTCAAGAGGATGTTTTGTGTGGAAGTCTATGCAATATAATAAAACTAATGCAATGAATGATTTTTATTGATGATCAAAACTAATGGAAAAAACCATAAATGTGAAGCCTAAACATAGTGAAAACAATGTCAACCATACCGCATCAACATGATGATAACACCATTTCTGACGAACAAAGTACAGGGGAAGTGTGAAGAACCCATCAGCAATAGAAATAAATCTCCAGGATGAGAATGTCAACAAGAGGTACACCACTTCCGACCCTCGTTGAACCAAGAACCTAGGACTATAGAGAGATGTGACAACACCCCATCCCTAATCACCGGAGAAGACAAGGCATGGAATTTTTGAACAAGGAAAATGTAGAACATCATGAAGAGTTATCCCAAACTTGGTACTATACAATACTAACATAACACATAGAGAACCATGAATCTAGGATTCAAATTTGAACATGCACTGTCAGCTATCCATTTTGTAGGTTCAACTTCCAAAATATCATTTGCAGCACTAAAAGTTGTATATGAAAGGGGTTTCAACCATTTATTTCTAACCATTCTTTAATGTACCTGTTTCCATAGGATGTCTCCATAGCAGAAGCTCATGCATAGCCTGTCCTTGCCTCTCTCGGACCTTTTCGCTCTCTGTTCCACATGCAGTGGTTGGATGGTTGGATAAAAACCTCCATTCATGTGCCATAACTTGTTTTCAAACCTTCTAAAAATTTGAGGTGCTAAAACCTTTTCTTTATTTTATTTTATTTTGATGGTTTGTTGTGGTGCTAAAACCCTTATCTTATAAAGTTATTGCTTCTAAAATGCATATTTTTATTTGTATCTTGATGGTTTATTTTGTGTGTGTGTGTGTGTGTGTGTGTGTGTGTGTGTGTGACTATTTTTGGTTTATTTTATAAATATATAATAATATATATTTAAGGTACTATGGTCAAGTAAAGAAGCATAAGAATGTAAGTGTAATTTCAAATTTAGTGGTGGGAAAGGACAAACCTTTTGGTTTTTTCTGTTGGTGTTATCTAATGTAATCTAGGTGTTAGTGAGTAGGCATAATTCTACTTTTAATAAATTCATAAAAATTATTTTTAATGTATTTTTTATGTTGTTATGAACAACATAGTAGAGTTTAGTTTTTCAACAATCTTGATTTTTTTTGTATTGGAGCAATGTGTTAGATACCTTCAAATGTTTGGAGACTAAAACTAGGTTTTATTCAATCTAGAAAGATCTATCGCTTCTTGAAATTAGAACCTCTTGGAGGATATTAAGATAATGATGGAGTCAAAATATGAATTATAATCTATATATTTTTGTCATCTCAAGAGAGAACACAATCAAGAAACAGTCATATCATTGAAGAGGGCATTAAACTAGTAGTCAACCTCACTATTGGTTATTGGATATAGGGAAAGTGAAGAACTATATAAGATTTCTTCTTTACAAGATGGACCCCCTCTCACTCTATTCATCGATGGGGCCTGCAACTATCCCTTCATGTAATTTTGGCCTTGTTAGCTCCTAACATAGAGGGCTAATACATTTACGTTGGCCCATGTTGTACATTGAAGTCATCATAAAAAATATTTTCATTTATGGCTTATGGGCGATATGGAAACTCTTAGGTCGTGACCTATTGTCTAAATAGGGAAAGAAATATACAAGGAGAGTGGATTTGGGATCTATGATCCAAAAATAGCGAGTATGTCATGGTACACACTAGAAGTGTCTCTCTTAATATTCGGAACCGAATGAGGAAAACTTGAAATAGTAATACGTCTAAAAGAACTATAAGAAATAGAAGGGGAGATTTAATGGGTAGTGTGTCAAGACTAGAAACATCGACGGGGTTGGGAGGACGTAGAGGTAGTATATGGTCAGAAGCAATTTCATCCTTTGTCAATCTCTAGAAGCCCCTAGAGGAGGGGAGCTTTGGAAATAAGGAAGTGATCTACTGAGTGGAATCTAGTTCCAACTGCAAATGTCGCTGGAGGAGGGAACAAAGAAAATAGTAAACATGTTTTGTTGAAACTATGGCATGAACCTATCAATTCAAGAGGCTCACGCACATAATTCTTGATCTTTGTCCCAATAATTACATCAAAAACATCGATTTCCTAAAGTTCACAATATTGCCATAGCTTTTATTAACTAAGTCCAATTGAGAAAGGATTGATGAAAGAAACATTAACAAGGTTTTGTAAGTGTGTTTTTTTTGGATGTTTTTGTCATGGTTATCATGTTCAACCCCACTTTTCCTGATCTTTGGTCCCTCTTTTTCTCTAGGATTTCTCTAACCAACAAGAGTTGGAGTGCTCCATACAAGTACAAGTAATAGAGTATGATGTCTGTAGCCTTTTTAGAATTCATATGTATTTTTGTATGCTACTATCAGACAAATTTGTGATACAAACTAGTCTACGACTCTTGTTGCAAAATATTAAGGGAAGCAAAGGTTGAGTAGGATTTGTGTTGGTGGTACTCAATAATTTGGAAATTCAAGTGCCTGATAAAGACTAGGATTTTTATATGTCTAATGCTCAGTAATATAGTTCTTATTTGGGATTATATGTAGAGAAAAATCTATAAGGTGTCCAATATGTAAGGAAAGCAAAGAAATCACATGTCGTTTGTATATTGATTGATTTTTGTTATTGATTGATTTTTTATTTTTGTTAATGTTGTAAGGAAAGCAAAGAAATCACTTGTTGTTTTTGTTATTGTTGTATTTGTATAGAAGGCTTATAAGTTGGGGTCTTTATCAATGCCTGCTTAAAATTTGTGCGTGAGAACACAAAATTGAAAAAGTATAGAGATTTACCTTTACTATGTACCTAGGGGGTGTGGCTGGAAAAGAATGGTGAACTATTTGATGGTAAGTTTAATGTCTCATGGTAAACTATGGCCCTCCTCACTCAACATTAAACCCCCCCAAGGCATGTTATATATCTTGTACTTTTCCATCATGACATGAAGCCCTAGTGGGTGTCAATAATAATAAAACTGAGAAAAAAAATTTAACATCTCACAATTGATAGCAACACAAATCCTAAGCATCATAGAAATGTTTAAACAAAATTCATTAGTGAAAGGAAAGAGAGTGGTGGTCCCATAGATTATTGAAAAAATTATTCCATGGGTTTATTTCGATGGGACAAACCAATGGGACCCTTTTGTGGGAGGAAAAGGTGGTATTATAAACTTCTTAAACTCACATTTTATAAATTTAATTGCACAGATTGGGAGGGTACCAACAACAAAGAAAATTTGCTAGCTCTAAAATTGATATTACTTAGTTGTCAGAAAAAGAGTTCAAAAGATTCATTTGATGAGTGACTCTATGCTTATTATTAATTTGATGAAGGGATTGGTATAGGTGCAATATATTCTTCTCAATCCAAACTACATTGAAGTTGTGTTACTAAAGCAAGTATTCTCACACATCTATTAAGAAATGTAATTTTTCTAGGAATATAGGACAAATTTATATTAAAAAAAAGTTGTGTTGTAATTAAATTCAAAAACAGAGATCCAAGGCTAGATCATCACAGCCACAATGAGCTTGCTATATCCTGAGTCTCACTTCCATTTTCAATTTTCATAACCTAGAATTTCAGAAAAATATTTCATGTGCCTCACTAAAGTTAGAGGGACATTCTCAAACCTGTGGGAAAGTCACACAAAGACGCTTAGGTTGGAGGTATTTCCCAGTAACTAAGTGGAAGTTGTTCAGAAACCTCATTAATTCCTAGTTATACCCTATTTAGTACAAAGAGGACTAATGTACATATTGGCATGAGTTCCAATAGAAGCAAGGGGAGAGTGTGCAATAGTACACTACCTAGTTAAAAAAAATGGCCATTATGTTGGATATATATACCAAGAAATGAGAATTACTCATCAAATATTTGGGGTGTCTAAATAGACATATGCAGGAAAGTGGTGCTCTTTAAACACATGAAAAATAATGAGGCATGTGTGCAAGAACACTAAATGGAGAATATGGGTATGACTAGAGGAGAACCAAGTGGTTCCAAAAACAAAGGCAACCAAGATGCTTCCAAGGAGAAAAACAAAGGGGAAAGGAGAGGATAAGAACATAAAAACCACTACAAATCGATGCAAGGATACAAATAACCATTTAAACCATTGTAATAGAGATGGTCCCACCAAATATAAGTGTAGGAAGCTACATCCTGACATGAATCCATAGAATCACAAGAAGAATACCAAGACTACAAACATGCTAGTCGTGGATTCAGGCAACTAGGTAGGGAGTAACGTCATAAACTAGGAGTATATTCCTCCATAAATCACTTAATTTACCTTCTAAAGAGGTTTATGAAAAAAATACCTATGCTTATATTTATTTAAGGCCTTGGCTATTATTAATTTCTAATATTTAAAGCTAGGTTTAGAAGCTTTGGGCTTGACTTTGGTAACATAGATTTGAGATAATGTCCTTGATTTGATCAAATATAAGCTTGTTTAGGTTAGCCAATCAAAACTTGGATTTCAATATTTTCCAAGGCATTCAATTTTGAGTCTAGGAATCAAAATATTTCATACTATTTTGATGTCTCGACTCATAAAAAATCTCAAGGTCGAAAGCCAATGCAAGCAGTGTTTCCCAAAACATTTCCTTCATGTAACCAAATAGTAGATTCTTTATAAAGGGAATATTTGGTGTACATGTGTTGCATGGAAATCATTATGAGGTTGTGAGCATCACCGCTGGACCTCACTACACCACATTACCCATGCAAATGAATATTTGGCCCACATGTGCCATATGTGCCATTTGTGAAGATTGATGTATGCAACATAAAGCAAACATTCTCCTAGTATTAGTCACATGACTTGGCTTAGGGTAGATGAGTTAGAATGGGGTAGTGAATTCTCCCAAGAAATCTATTATAGAGTGGGGATAATAGTACCTATATGACTAAAAATGGGACGGTACCTTCTCTTGGTAACTCTGTGATGGAGTGGGGATATTAGTCCCATGTTAAATCTCTCATTGAGAGGAAAGGATGATCTTATTATGACATTATCTCGAACACTTTTTGACTGAGTGAGGAGATATATCGGTCACCCTGTGAAGGGTTTGCAAGACCACTCATTGTCTCATACACTCTATGATGTTGTGGGGAGATCTCTTAGACACCTTGTGAAGGGGTGGAGAGGCCATTGCATTCTCCCAAACACTTTGTTATGGAGTGAGGATATCTCTAGAAGACCATGTGAAGGGGTGGATAGGACACAAAATTATATCAAACAATCTATGATAGAGTGGGTATATCTCTTGGACATCTTGTGAAGGGATGGAGAGACCAACACATGATCCTAGACACTCTATTACTGAATGTGGAGATATTTTGGATGTTATGTGATGTGATGGTGAAAATTAGTGCATTCTCCTAGACACTCTTAGATGGAGTGGGGAGATCTCTAATACACCCTGTGATGGGGGGGGGAGAATGGTGCATATAACTATTGTATACTCTTGCATACTAGTGCATATTACATGTAGGCTATCCAATGGAATGGATTGAGCTAGTGTATGTGAACCCACCAATGTACTGGGTTGAGTTGTTGACTCCTTCATAGAATAATTTTTTTTGTTACAAGTAGGTTCCCCATTGGACAGGGTTGAGTTGTTGACACTTCTCGATGGATTGATACTATGTTGGAATAACTTGATTATTATATAGAGATGTTAGAGATAGTTTTGATTTAAAAATGATATCCATACACAGTGTTTTAGTATGATGATTCTTCCCTAGCTAAGAGGGATTGTTGATGTAGTAGCTATGTGAGGCATCCTCACCAAGTCGGCCTTAGAAAATATATTATTAATAAAAAATGATTATTATGCATAAAATACAAGTCAAAACAGATTAAGTGTGCAAGTTGGACCTGGTTAAAGTGAACAAGAAAACATAAATTCAACTATAAATAACAAGGTGCATCCCTCATTTTCACCCAACCAAGTTCAATCCACTCAAGGAAGAAGTCTGATACCATTTAGAAGAAGTATTTTCCGAGGTTCCCTATATTTGGAGGATTTTCTCCTTTGTTCTTGGGGTTTATCAATCTTATTCTATGTGTGATTACTATGTATTGGGATGTATGATGTACTTTAAAATAAGATCTCTATCACAAGGTTGTTGTGTTTTATCTTCTTTCGATGTGGTTTCCCATGTCAAAATATTGGTTCTATTATTTCTATGCTTGGACATTGTTCTTTTAGTGATCCTACTATATATTATACTAC
>LPNX010243165.1:98807-165248 GCA_001517045.1 Pseudotsuga menziesii | reverse complement strand
ATTTTAATTATTTTTTATCTCGTTTTTCATAACGTCACAACATCTCCCATACTAAAAGATGTTGATACTAGAATAGATCCATCCTAAACGAAGACCTCTTAAGAAACTATAGGCATCCTATTTCTTGAGGTCTTAAAATTTTTTAATGACATATACTTTGGTTTTACATTTTTATTTTATGAGCGGATATGGATATTTTTAATTATTTTTTGTTTAGTTTTCTTTTTTAATCTTATGAGGCGACAAAAAAAAATCATTTCTTTATTTTTGGCACATAACCTTAATTGGTTACATGTAGCGTTACACATGTCCTAGGCTACTCTCATAATAAAAAATAATTATTTATATTATAAAAAAATAATGATAAATTGTTACATATCTTATTATAAAAGGTAAGTTTAATTTTAAAGTTGATATATCATTTACTTATCATTATGTACAATTAAATTTGTTTTACACCATACTAACCAATTATAAATGGGTTATTGGGAAAACAATTCAATATTTTTGAATTAAATATTCATCTATTGTTAGAACTTGGTTTTAGTAAGATGGTATTTGTCGAGGCATTATTTTCACAAATATACTTGCCCAAGTTCTTATTTCTTCATTCCTACTTAGATTCAGATCTCATGATGGGTAAAGAGACTTTTGGATCCCTTAAAATAGTGGGTGAGACACATATCCATCCATATATGATAATCATATAACACTAGAATTTTTTCCAAGTCTACAATCATGGCTGCTCAAAACTTTGGTCAAGGTTTTCTAACCTTGTGTTTTCCTCATAATTAGTCATGTCATCAAAACCTAAACATGGAAAGCTTGTCTTACCTTGTTGTCATAGTTTTGTTCAGAATCACTTAAATGTTCAACTCAACTTCTTAAATTCTTGATGAACTTAGGACTGACATCCTACTACTTCATAAAGTTTGTTTTTGGCTATTGAGTTCTAACCCATAGGGTTCAACCCATGCAAAGAGGCACAATAGACATTAGAATATAGAGATTTTAGAAGTTTTGAATCAGATAAAACAAACACATTCAAAGATGCAATAATTTACAGGAATATTGGAGGAGAAATGAACGACCTATGTGTAGAATTCTACTGTTAAAATTCATTAGAATTCAAGGTAGTTTGGAAGTTTGAATTCCAAAAGAGAGTATATAACTTGTAGCTTGAAGAGCAAGCAAAGGAATTGGCTCTTGGAATATACTAAAGTTGGATCACATGCATGCTCAAGATACTCTTTTCGATCTAGCTATTCTCAAACTCTTGGAATGGATCATAAAATAGATTGAATGTTCATAAAGGAGAAAGAACCCGATGAACCCTCATCACAATACTCAACAAAAAATGGAAAATCTACGACAAACTTCCTACATCTAAGTTTCTAGTTTCAAGTATCCTACTTCAATCCTACCTAAGTTTAGCTGGATGTTTTACACTAAATGCCATTTTTCATGGCTTAATATTTTATTATATCATATTTTACACTTAAATATTGCAAATATTATCATTGAAAAACTAACCTTGAGAGATAAAAGAACTAGAAATCCATTGAAAAAAGTGATAACCATTAATGCATCGAGATACTGCACCTCTAAGGATACACGTCACATTATTGGAAATAAGATAACCACATACAACATTTCTAAAAGTGTAATGAAACAATGCTTAGGTAGTAAGGATTTCCATGAGGTTTAAATTTTTCTTTCAATATGTAAATATTTATTACACAACCATATTGATAGACCAATCATCTACTTATTTAATGGGTAAAAATCACACCGGAATGGTGAAAATATTTACCATAAAAGATGCTCCAGATTTCCATCCTACTAGTTAGCATTGCATCCATATACAAATCAATTGGTTAAAAATAACATTTTGGAAACAAAATCCCTAACAAGGAAGTGATATTTAAATACCAAAGAAATCCTTAAAGGCCAAGCTCGCCTTTCAATCCTACTTTTTTCAACCAACTTGAAGCAATAAAAACCCTCTCAAATGTCATAATTGGCAAAGGTCTACAATACCTACCATGATCATTGTTACAACCATAGAGACATATATAAAGAAAATAGGGAATAATGGTATCCCCATATGCTTGCTTCCAAAATTCATATGTGTCAATAAAGAAGATCGGAAAGGTTTACTGGATCTTGATTGCTCCCATCTCAAGGGATTCGAGTTTTATTGACTAAAATAATGGATAGTCCTAGAAATGGATCACTGTCATATTAACTAAAGTTGAGTTTCTTGTCTATCAATCCTTGAATTTCCATTATGAACTAAGAAATAAGGCACAATCACTTTGATCATTCTTTCTATAAGAAATTTAAATCCCTATTTTTGAAACATACACTTGTAACTGCAAACATATTTTCATTATTTAGTCACTTTTCTATCTCTGAATATCAATCCATTTGAATGCCATTTCATATTCATTTCAATAAACCATAGTGATCTATATAGAGATAATAGGTTTCTACCAGTTTTAGTGGAAAAAATAAGAGAAAAAATGGCAAGCAACCACCTCATCCTTAATGATCAAAGGTGATCTTTAGTCCTCCACCATCATAGTGAGCAATTAGTCCATAGCAATTTCACAAGCGAGAGAATCCCATAGTGATATAAGTCCACAACAATATAAAACCTTACCAATTTAAAGAGGAAAATGTGTTAGCATGATGACTCAAAAAACTTATCCTTCCTTCATTTGAAATCCAAGTTCATTTATCTTGTTGAAAGAATGTCTTTTCCATGCCATCAAAATTAACCCTACATCCTCTTGAATTTGATATTTGAGTAAGGTCGACCTAAATAATTGATATGCAATNTAAATAATTGATATGCAATCGCAATGAATGTATTACATGGATATATATATATATATATATATATATATATATATATATTGGCTCATTAAGAAGAGGAGTCGTTTGAGCTCAACCTCTCCTGATGATGAACCCAGTATTAGGGTTTGAAATGATGTTGAGGAAAACACACCACTACATATTTCCTATATGTCCTAATTATAAAATGCATAAAAAATGGTAAACCAAATCTAGTAATGTCTACGCTTTGAAGGTGGAGTTTTTAAGCAATTAATCCATAGGGGAAATAAAAGTGGATACTTATAGGAGAAGTAATATCCTTCAAGTCAAGAGTGTCTTACTTTATAATATAATTCCATCAGCATGTAATTTTATCCCTAGGATTACATTCTATTTTTAATTTTATTAATTTTTATGGACCTTTTCCTTTTAGGGAAGGTTTTTGGTATTTCTCTTAAAGGAACATTAACTTAAGGAAAGATGAACACATAAATTATTTGAATTCCATAATGAGACAAGGTGAGGTGTGGGAGGATGCTAGAAGGATAGAACCTATGGTTGAATGTCCACTTTAAAAGATAGAGACTTTATGTTGCATAAACCCCTTGGATTTGAAACACGCCTTGAGAAATAATAAGGTGGGGAATGTTGGATTATTGTACAATAGATGGCATCAAAACATCGATATGAGAAGGATGACCCTTTTCCCATGTTCCTATTTTCCTACAAGTTGTGGAATATACTATCCAAAAATACATAGATCCTCTTACACCTCACCTTGGTGTTGCGCAAATAAATTTTGTTCTACGTGTAGTTTTTATAGTTTAAAGTAAATAATTTATATACTTGAATATTTTTGGTCAACCTAACAAAAAAAGAAAAAATGTTATCTAAGTTATAACTTATCTTTACTCATCAATTCCCACTATCTCACTTGGTTAAAATTTGGGTTTTTTTGCAAGGTGATTCGAGTTCAATATCCTTAGGGGTGACTTAGTTGGGAGGAGACACTAAAAAATCCATCCATGTTAAAGGTTCATGTGTCTTAGGCCAGGTGCAACCTTCAGGTGATTTGAAGGATTATATTCCCTTGGGTTACAGTTTCTTAGCCAATGGATGAAATGCACTGGCCCCAAGTGACAAGAATTTCTAACCAACAAAAAAAAAACTTATCCTTACCCTACACATCCTAATACATGTGGACCATTATAATACATATATTAATGGAAGCGATAGATGAAAGACCATGCACAATGCATGTGAATAATTCAATAGATAAATGTCAACTATTTTCAACAATAGCACAAGGAATGGACTACACAACATCACAATCATAATATTTTATTTTTTAGGGTACACCTAACCAAGCAATGAAAAAGAATGCTTACATTCCCATTATCTTAACTGGTGAAGAAAAAATATGTTGTTTATATGAAAATCCAAGTACAAACCTTTAGAACCAGGTAATTCTAGTTAGTTTGTGAAGGTAAAATGGCCAGCTCATCTTTAATACTTTTAGCCCATACCTATTCCACCTATGATGATTCAATGACCATATTAAAACAATGCAATGTATTGTAACTTACATGGAGTCCCATAGAGAACCAAGAGGCCATGTTGATGCCATGCATAAACCGCATGCAAGCCAAAAGTTCATTATTCATGGTGTGGTGAATATGCATGTAGTGACCATCAAGTCCATAGGAAGGCCAAGGAATTCATGGATAAATTCTATGAACAACTAAGGATGCAGAACTGGATGGCTTTGCTACAATATCACGAGATGGTTAACAAGCATATGAATTAATTAATTTGACATGGAAATATCCAATACGAGGTATGAAAAGTTTATCTCTTGAAATAACCTAATTTAAATGTATTTAATATTCAGTTGGACCATATTAGAGAATGTATTTCTCATTCAAATATAGAGAGCATAATTCCCTCCATGTATAGTGACTTGTAATAATTTTCCTGCAATGACACAATAATGAAATAAAACATGTTATGCAGACATATTACCAGTTCTTAGGAATTAGTAATTATAGCTTATGAAGTTTTCTTATAGAAAACATTTCCAGAAGTAGAAAACCCCCAAGTAATATAGCCCACTGGAAAAATAATGTCCAAGGATGAGATCAAATATCCAAGTCAATCAACAAGAACTTGATGATAGGATACAAACCAACAGAGATCCCAATGCTCATGACAGATAAGCAGAGCATAAAATAGTCAATACATCCTTTTGAGCATTTCTTCTCAACTAGATATAATACAGCCTTTAAGAATCAAACCACTACCATTTCCTTCAACTCCTTTGTCCCTAAAGCCACCAAAGCTACATATATTGAAGTATTACTTGGGATTTTTGTGTAGTAGCTTCTAAGGACAAATCGTTTGTACATATTTGCTTCTAGACATTCAAATCACTAAATTTGCATCTTCATGTTTGTGCCTTTTCCTTTATGGACAAGTTCCTTTGGATGGATTTGTATTGTGTGGTATGTTTGCATTGATCCTTTTTTTGGAGGGGAGGTTGCAATGATAAACATTGAGTTGGTTTTCAATAGTTTTCCCCTTTAGTACTAGTATATATAGGTAGTGTTATTGTATTATAGAAATTAGATGCTCCCTGTAATAATGTATTTGGTTGAATTCTTTGTCCTTTCAAGCACATTTGTTTGTGGTAGGTATTTTATGTCTACAAAAAATGGTGTCTGAAACAACATTTTTCTTCAAGAAAAGGTCTACTTAGCACTTTGAACTCTTTATTATTAGAGTATGCATATTAATTCATTTTTTGTTATTGTGTTAACATATCCTCTATAGTAACAATTCTATTATTTTTTGTGCATTAATATTGTACAAATAGAGACTTTTTTTTAATGGCATCATGTTGTTAAGTTTTGATAAGCTATTAAAGATAAATCTTCCATAGTGAAAAAAATTATTTTTTTAATTATTAAAAATGTACAATTGTTTTGCAATTAATTTGTTGATAGTATACATTTGGATATGGATAGGCTTAGTTCCTTACATCACCAACTACATGATGAATTCGACATCAGTTATAGTTAAAATCATGTACGTTTTGCAGTCTCATGTTGCTAATAGCTCTTTGATGCCTTGAAATGCTTTTGTATTTATTTCTGCATTAATAGGTCCCTTGGAATATCATTTCTCTCTAATTTGATATAGTCTACTTCCTACTAAATAGATGTGACTATAGTGTTCAAATTGCAGATGTGAAAATGATGTTATAATAAAAAAAACTTCAGGAATCATTACTACATGCTCTAAGCATTGTCACTCTAACAAAAATTTTCAATCATGTGAGAAATAAAATATAATTGTAGAATTTTCATTCAAACATTATAAATCCCAAAGATCTAGCTACGAAAATTGCAAATAAGAGATCAAGCAATGAGACGAATTTAATTTTCTTGATTTTTGCTTTATATGTTGTATTGGTACGCTTCTTTCTATATACCAATGAGACAAATTGGTATTTTTACACAAAAAAATTCAAATTTTGTTTCATAGTCTGTGCTTTTTTTTCTTCTAAGAACCATTTTCTAAGAACACCATTTGGAATTAGAGAAATCCATTGTATATTAATTCTATTTCCTTTTGATTTCTGGACTTGTAGTTAAGGATGCATATGTTTCTTAATAAGTCGGATAGGAATATTTCCTAAATACAAATACAAGGACTTATAATCAACTAGTGAGAACTATACGGGATAGTGACCCCCTCTGAAACTAGTGGAATTATTTGATTTGTAAGTGGAAAATTATCTCTTAACATGTGCATATTTAGTGCATTGTATTCATCATATATGTAGTTTTCATTTCTTTCCATTCCGTAACAAAGGAAGATGAGTTTTTCCTACAAATGTTGGTTACCCAACAATAACCAAATACTTGATAGATAATGGATGTTGATATAGGTCTCAATTATTAATATGATAATGTAGTGTAGAATAAATGGGATGGTCTCTTTGCATATGGATGATGAACTAGAACCCATTATAGTGATAAATATTTAATTATTCATTGGTCATTCAATGTTGTAGCTTGTAGGGACAAATCCTTTGTACATACTTGCTTATAGCCATTAAAATTGATAGATTTTCATCTTTCATGCTTGTTCTTGCTGTGATACGAGTATGTTTCTCTGAATGGATATTTTTTGTGTATTATATTTAGTTTGGTCCTTTTGGGGGGGAGGGAGATAGGTTGCAATGAGAAACATTGAGTTAGTTCAGTGGTATTCCCCTTGAGGTATTTCTAAATAAAAGTAGCAATAAATGCTCCTTACAATCATATATTTGCCTGGATTACTTATCCTTTCTAGAACATTTGTGTGTGGCAGGCCTTTAATGATATCTAAAAAATAGTGTTCAACAATATCTTTGTTCAATATGAGCACTTTAAACACTTTTTCAGAAAAAAATATGCACCACGTTTCATGGAATTTAATGTGCACGTGGGGTGCATGGAGTCTATAGGATGTGATGGCACCTCACATCTGATGGCCTCTATGTATATTTTTTCTATCAATGTATTTTTGTGCATTATATTGTAAAATTATAGAGACTCAATCATCTTCACTACATCATGTTGCTAAGTTTTAATAAAATACTAAATGCAAATTTTCCATTGTGAAAAAGAAGATTGGTTTATAGTTATTTTAAAATATGTAACATTATTTTGCAATAGTTTGTTTCTAGGATACATTTGAATATGAATAGACTTAGTGCTTACATAATTAGCTATATGTTTAATTCAATAGAATTTATAGATACAATCCCTTACTTTTTACTCCTAAATAGACATAGAAATATGGTTTTTTTTTGTTTTTTACTGGTGTTCTTTTACAAGTTTCTTTTTATTCCTAAAAAGACATATAAATATGGTTGTTTTTTACTAGTGAATTTTTGTTTATTTTATTTTATTTTTACAAGTTGAGAAACTTGATAACGGGATATTAAAGCATATTGAGAGTTATTGAATTTGGATATCAATGTTTGGTTTTGTTTCTATATGCATAGGTTACTTGGAATATCATTGATCTCTAGTTCAATACTAGTCTAAGTTATGTATATGGTTAGATGTACCAATGAAACAAAAACTAAGTTTCAATCAAATGAAATTTAGATGTCTACATATTCTCCTAGGATAAAAAAACATATCTTGTGACCATTTTTAGTCACCTTTGTCCAGCAAATCATTAGATAGTGGAAAACATCCATGTGAAATACTAAATTTTAAACAAGAAAGTGAACATATTATCTATTGAACATGCACTTTACATTGCATCACCTATTACTAATGAATTTAAATAGTATCCATTTGACAAAAAATAATGATATCCGATTAACCAAAACCATAACCTATACATATACTAAACTATATTAATCTCCAATTTCATTGGCTTTCTATAGGTCACATAAGAAGTAAGGAATGATATTTTTAAGAGCCATGTTTTCTTGACCATATATTATTGTATTTACATGGCCAAGGAACCCACTTAGATCGAACTCTAGAAAATACCCCATTCATTAAGATTGCAAAAGATTATAAGAGATAGATATGCCATTGAAGATATTTTCCACTACAATTATCAATAATATTGCTATGGACACACCACTTCAACTAGGAAAACATTTGCAAAGTATAATATATCCATTTTCCAAAGGCCTTTATGCCCAAAGTTCCTACCACTGAGTCTACAGTATAAAAATAATATTAAATTCAAATACACCATAGTCAAGTGACACACTCAATTCCACAAGTATGGATGAGAGATCCGATAGAATAGAGGCAACCATGGACACAATATGCCTATCACTAAATTTATACAGTCTAACCTCGTCAAGTGCAAACAAAACGAGTCCATGGCTAAAATAATACCAAGGGATGCTATTATGACTACAACTATAGGCATAGAGAGTGACCAAACACTATTATCCCTAGTGTCAAATGCAATCAATAGAGCCTAAACAATAGAACAATGTTGACACAACCCACTGAAAGACATGGTTCTTATGCACACAATATTACCTCTATAGGTGAAAAATTGGAAGGTGTTGTTAAAATTATCCTTGAACACAACTTTAGTTAAAAATGCATTGGATGCAAACGTATTTCCTTTTCTATCCACAATGAAATATCGCCTCATCTTTCTAGATGCTAGAGAGATAGAGAGGCCATCTACCATGAACCAACTAATGAATACAAGGTTGACAAATACTACCATAAACTACACCACTATGAAAGAGGCAATGCTATAATCCATGCTTCTCTTTCTGTCTTTTCCACCTCCAACCAAGTACTCTTCTAGAAATTCTGAAGTATCGAATTGAAATCCTCTAGATTCTGCATTTTAGACCTGAAAGATTGTGCTAGTAGTTTCATCCACACATCATCGTAGGAATCATGCATCGGTATGCATATGAAAATACACTCTCTTGTGTTGATTGAGGAACCGTTCTACTCTAAAAATTTACATACTAAATGGGGTTCTCATTAGAGGAATTTTGGGGTCTAAAATGGGCCTCCTAAGGAAAATAATAAAATAATAGTTAAAATAATAAAATAATATTGATTAATTTTGGAGGAAGAAAGAAAAAAACTACTTTTTGTGTTCGTATTTTCGACATATCTCCATGTGTTTTTACTCAAATTTCGAATGGGAGAGCTTGTTGGATGCGTAATTTGATTCCGCATCCAACGAGTACCCACACTGCATACTTTTTACGGACCCCGCTACCCCAAAAACAAGAAATACCTGAAAAAATGTGATGATGATGCCATCATCACGTTTTTTCAGGTATTTCTTGTTTTTGGGGTAGAGGGGTCCGTCAAAAGTATGCAGTGTGGGTACTCGTTGGATGCGGAATCAAATTACGCATCCAACGAGCTCTCCTAATCGAAATTTGAGTAAAAACACAATGAGATATGTCGAAAATACGAACAAAAAAAGTATTTTTTTTTAATGACAAATATGTCAATTCAACCATTATGGTTGACTTATTTTATTGAAATTCTATTGGTTCTTGAATTCCAACTCACAAAAACTTATTTTGGCACGTTTTCTTATAAGGCCCATTTTAGACCCCAAATTTCCTCTAATGACATGGGAATTTATGATGCGGTAATCCTCTGTTTATTGGAGTCATTATCCAACCCACACATATTTATTTGGTCAATTTTTCCTAATTACCCACTTATCCTAAGTATTGACTCAAATTACTAACATCAGCATTAGCACACAACATAATTACAACCCAAAATCTGATGCCTTGCATGTCTGAAATTCGACACTTCTCTGTCTCATTTTCGACACGTACACTTTTTTTTTGTTGTCAGTGGCATAACATCGGATCTTCGACATTCTGCTAATGTGGGTCGAATATCCAACAGACCATTGTGTCACATATTCAACTAGTTTTCCTTCCCAAGTGTCAACCAAAATTGCATAAATCGTCAGACATCCAATGTCCTCCGACCCTTGAAGCGTCGGATGTCCAACAGACATAAGTGTTAGAGAAATAGTGGTGTCACCAGTTTTAAATTTAGACAGTGTCGATAATTCAACACTAGAAGAGTCGGTCTTTCGACGCAGTCCAACACTTTAACCGTTGGTCGTCTGATGGGAAGAAGCGTCAGAGTCATGGCACGGTCATCAGATGGGTTGACCAGAGTGTCGAAAGAACATCGAAAAAGCGACGCCTGTTCATAGATTTTAAAAAAAATCCAAATATTTCACTTATGGCCACATGGTTTCGGCCTAGAAATTGACCACTGAAGGAAGCCTGGTGGAAAACTAGAGGATTCTATGTCAAGTATATATTTCATCCTTGCACATATAGTTATCACAACTAATTTACTCTTAACTTTACTTTTCGCAAAATAGAAAACCCAATATCCTCAAGAGAAGCACCCTCCTTTCTATTTATGGAACAAGGAAGAGAGTAATTACAAGCAAACCCTGTACTAACTCTACAAGTGGACCACTTAACAAGACAAAGTCCAATCTAACCAATCCATGAACACTTTAAGAGAATGTTCCTTAACTAGAGACATTACATGTGCTAAGGGTAGCTGATTACAACACAACTTCATGGTAGTGTGAACCACATGTTCAAAGGTCACGTAATCCCATACCTACATGTTCCAACTTACCCACTTAGAAATGGCCTGTGTGACTTGGCTTTCGAGAGAGTCGAAGAAAGGTTGCTGGCAATCAAGTTTTCCTAGTTGAACACAATGTAGTGCTTCTCTGGGTGAGACTATTAGTTGGAAAGTGGGATAAAGCAGTCCCCATACACTGTCTATGTCCTTGACCTCCATTTTGAGTTGAATAAGTTCTAAAGGGTTGCTTTTCATAACATTATTAAGATGAAATGGGTCTAAAGAATTGTGTTTATCCTTCACATGCATTGTACTAATTGTATAAGTATCTGCATAAGTTTCTCCCTGTATAAGAAAGAGCTCTCATGCAAAGAGTGCTTTACATCCCCAATCTTAATAAGTGATGATGGAGGACACTGAACCTATAGAGTCTATAAATAGAGGGGACCAAAGGAAACAACTAAGATTAAAAAAAATAGAAATAAACTTGCTGACCAAGAGGCATTCAATACTTTTAGAATAGTCTAGCTTTGCTCAAGGAAGGAATATAGAATAAGATTGAATCCTACAAATACATAACCACTTCATATAGCAAAGAGACAAAGAAACAACAGAGTATGTTACCTTCAATCATTATTAATAATGTACGGTAGATATTTAACTTCACTCTTGCAAATTCCAAACAACCAAGGTAAGCACAAATTGTTCTTGCTACATGAAGTGGCTAGATAATAGAGGGGTCAAAATTTATAATGATGGTCAAAAACCTATCCTTGGTTGCAAAACAATGCATGAATTTTAAGAGACAGAGAAAAAATTTTAAAGGATTCAAGAACATAGTATACATTGGGGCCCTGAGATGTCCACTCTATGGATCAATACATTCATTGTAATACACTAAATAATATACTCCTTTCCAACTAAACATAAATTTGAGCAAAAATCTAGAAACAATCAGCAAGCATAAAATGCCAGTATATTAGATAAAAAAATTAACATACATCACTCATTTTCATTCCATGGTGCTTAGTCTGTTGTTCGATGAAAGGTCAATCAAAGAAATCTCCATTATATGTGACATAAATCCTAGGCTTTAATTTTTGCATGTGATTGAACCACCGCCTAAGAAGCTCTATCTGGAAAACATAGAAAACTTCCAGGGGATCAATACTTATTTTCAGAATTATAGTCTTAGGGTAAACAGTAAATGGCATATATACCTCATTTGGCACATTTGCTCCTTTGAAATTTCCTTTAAGTTCTGGTTTTGGAGTGTACTCCAAGTATTCAATGCCCCACCCCTACACACTCAGGAAACAAATGAAAAGGAATTGGAAAACTAAAGAAGAGCAATGATGTTCATAACAATCAATGCAACATCAATCTCCAAACAATAAAAATCCCAAAAAAATAGCTGAAAGAAATCGCAAAACAAAGGATAGGCTGACCAATGGGCACAAAACAATGCCAAGTGTTTTTAGCTCTTGATTTTTAATAAGATAACCTTGCCCATCCACCATGTGTGAAATCATCATTATCATGTCATATTCAACATCAGGGAACTTCAAAGGAAGCTTGGTTGTCTCTATATCAAAAGCACACACACGAACTTCAGCTCGTTGAAGAAGATTTGCCCTATTTCCAAGGTAACCTTTGAAGAGTCCACTTTAACAGTGTACCATTGTTTGCATCTTGCATCTGCAGGATTACAAAATCCATAAACAAGTAAAGAATGAATGTTAGTTTTTCGGTATATAAAAACTCTTGCTACAAAGGCTGTTGAATGTGGAATTATGATGTAGAGACAAGCCATTCTTTGTTAAAAAGCATCTTGCAAACATAAAATGGAGACATGAGTGTGTTGCAAAAATAAATGCATCCTGCTACAATTGACCAAGTATTCATACAATCTATCTTCGAAGCTATCATGCCCAACTGTTTATATAAACATGTTATATAACATCTATCATTTACTAATTCAATTCAAGTAACTGAGTTCTTTAAAATCCTCAAGCAACATTAAATGACACTCAATTGCTTAATCTAATCAAGGAATTTAAAATATAATGATCTAACATAAATTATGTAAGCAAAAAATTATAATTAGTAAGAATATATCACCTGATAAAACATGGATAACCAAAAATACTATGTATATAAGGCCATCGATCTAATCAAAACTCCATTTCTTACCTCTTAAATATGCAAATGTTTCTCAACGCTATCTGCAACAAGTTCCAATGGAGGAGTCAAATAGAAATAGTGAAAATTACATAGTAAAAATATAGAAATAGATGTTTTTAATCTATTCTTCCTTACCTTTCATTGAGCTCGTCTCTGTTTCGAGAATAATTTAATATTCTCTACTAAACAGGACCAACCACGTGAAGGTGGAAACTCTTATGGCTCCTCCCCCACCCCCCCCTCACATCACTCTCAAATCCCCAAACCCAATGCCTACACTTGCAAATAACAATTTATTTCGCTATTTCACAATGCAAATAACAATGCATCTACAATGCAAATTATTTCACTCAATAGTTGAAAAATTATTTCATTAAATCATTATTTATAACATTCATTAAACCATTTAATCATTCAACAGCTGAAAAAACCATTCATTAACTCATTCATTAAAACATAAATTTAGTCAATGGTAGAAAAAAAAATATTAGTAAACAATTCAGTAAAGCATTCATTCATAAAACAAAGGAAAAAGCATTAATTTTTTTTTTATAAATAAAAATTATTGAAAATTTGTTTAGTCACTTCCTTTTTACTTTTATTCTCTCTAAATATTTAGTTAGAGTCACATCTTCGGGAATCTGATCCTCGGTATCCCTACTAGTATGCTCAGAAGGTTGAACTTCAGGCAAGGGGTGATGAATTTCTGCAATAATGTCAAAATATTTCATTAATATATTTATATTTTGATAAATACAAGTAATTCATTAAAAAAACATTACGAATGTGTGTTTTTACCTACCATGTGCACATCAACATGTTCAACATTATCTCGTGCTAGCCCAACAACTTGTTCCATGTTATGATTTGCAACTACATGATCTCTAGTTGTATTGTGTAGAATTAGAATCAATGTTCATCATCTGCAATGGTCTATAAAAAATAGTAGCACATTAATAAATTCATTACCAGGATGAGAAGCATGATCTTCGTTTGGTTGGTCACGTACTTCATCCTTGACATGAATGGGATCATTACTTTCCTGCACAAAAAGGAATAAATAATTTATGTTAGTTTATTAATAAGGATCAAATTGCATGAGCATTAATAAATTATCATTAAACTATACAGTTTTCACATACCTGGGCACCAAATGGATCAGCAGAAGATTATGCAGTATTCACAAACAAGCTTCTCCAGTGTTCAACAACGATGTCAAGGCCATGTTCGAAGCCAAGCTTCATGTAATCCGTACTAGGCAATTCTTTGAGCCGGTTGACCTTCATATTTGCATGATGTAAATAATTTTAAAGCCTTTTGTTAGAACAAAAGAAAAATAATAATTTATATGATATTTGGATGCGGATTTGGGTTTTGCGATACTTACATATCGGGCCGCCAAGTTGGAGTAACCACCAGGCCCAAGCTTGTGTTGGCCAATTTTTTCAATTCTTGCGTTTGTGGCCTTAGATGTGTCCGAGAGCCTAATTAAGTTCTTAAATACATTAGTCTATGTACCAAAATTGATATAAAAACTAGTAATAATAAGGCTTAGCACTACATTTTGGAATGAATTGCATACCTCCCTGTTCCACCTGGTGGTATCTTTCCTGATTTTCTCAGGCCCTTCTCTTTTCCATCTTCCACCAAGGCTTTCCACTCCATAGATGGAATCATTGGAGGGCACTCATACCTAGGGTTCTTTTCTAGGTGAACCCTATATTGGTCTTAGACAATATTTAGATGTTTTCCATCCTTCTGTAGTACCTTCGATGTATCAAAGGTATCTTTTCTTAACATACTAACTAAGCGATTAGTCAGATCTTCCTTTAAATATTTTGGCTGCTTGTTCCACATTGTGCAGATGGTGGGCCCGAAGATCTCCAAGGCCAAATCATTTTTATAAAATATATCATTTCCTACAAAACATTATTGTCATCATTAGTTAACATTAGAAAATATTCTCGATATATTAGACATAAATTATAAAAAATAAATTGAACAATCTATAATGACCTAGAATCCTCTCTATCTTTATTGGAACCAGTTCCTCATTCACCAAAAATGTACACTTTATTAAACCACTACTAGTCACATGAGAAGATCCAGGAAATGCTTCCACATCTCTATCTAGCCCTGCATCCACCCCTTCTTCTGCAGCATCTGTTGTCGGTGGGGCAACATCGGCTTCACCCTCTGCTGCCCTTGACTGTGTCATAGAGTGTGTTGCCAATTGTTTATTGGACAATATGGGAGTAGTATGTGGTGTACGTGGAGTGGTTTGGTCACTGGGACCAACATTTCCTTGACCACCACTAATTAATCTCCATAGCACATTGTAAATTAAACCCATTGTATTATAAGTTCAACAACATATAAAATCAAATATTATAAAGTTTTTATAAATGAATTTACATTTTTATTTGATAACTTACGTCCAATTGTTTACGTTGCTATAACAACAATTGAATCCTTTGTTCGAGCCCTTCTGTTAGTGGAACTACCAATGTCAGACGAATCAGTTCCTCATTTTGTTTTTCCCTTGTCCTTTGTAGCACCTCAACAGGTCTACAGACTCTCTAATTTCACTATCTCTCATCGACTCTCTAATTTCACTATCTCTCATCAACCGAGAGACCTCATTCTGTAAAGAGTTTTGAGATGTCGTTTCATAAACAGAATCCCCTATCTGCAATTGAAATATATAAAAAATCACTTTGTCTTTGAAAATATAGTGTGCACAAATAATTATATTAGGGATTACATCTAGGATTACCTGATGCCTAGCTGAGGGCGTGGTCTGATAAACAGATGGGGATTTACCTCGATCAGCCACCTACAAAAAAAGTAGAGAACCTTATCACAATGAACGCAATATGTATAAGCTAACAAATACAGAAAAAAAACAAAAACAAACACTATGCTACATGTTTTATATGTGTACATTTTTGAAGTATTTAGAATGTGGAATTACATTTAGGTTAAATGGTTTCCTTGAGTCTCCAGTTGTATGATCAACAGCTGGGGAGTTTCCTTGGTCAATCTGCAAAAAAGGTAGACAACATTACCATCATGAATGCAACCATAAAAACGAAAGAATACATAACAAAATAAACATAATGCGTCACGATAGACATGTTTACGATTTTAAAGTATTGGAAATGGATAATTACATTCATGTTTGACTAGTGCCCTGATGCTGTAGTCAGCTAATCAATAGCCGGTTGGCTTCCCTGATCAACACTCTGCATGTAAAATCAATAATATTATATAAACGGACCTAATATACTAATGAAAATACATAACAACGTATCTGTATGTCCATCCTAAAATTTAATATTACATTGGCAATATCGATGTATACTTGTTTCCTTGACTCGGGTCGACAAACATCTATGGAGATGGAGGTGCCTCTGAGAGAACCCTGCATCAAAAGCATACTAAAAGTTACATAAAAGAACATGAAATTAAGTAGATAATTTGAATTATATGCTAACAAAAATTCCTATAGATGTTAAAATAATTAATAAAAGGGTGGTTAAATTGTTTGTTGTACCACAACCATACTAACATTGTTTGTATCTACACAGTTCAATTTGTAATCAAGAATCATTTCTTCGCCAGCAGCTATTTATTTATTTGCACATACAAAGACATGGTTTCCTTCATCTAACTCAAATATGTAGTTGGTTTGCTTTAATGTAGACCCTGGTTGTGTACTATTTATAAACTCCACAATATTACTAGTTGTTTTTTGCCTTATGTACATGTACATCGTTGCTCCTTTATTTTGAGCTTTGTCTTTCAATTGTATATAATTAGTTGAAAACCCATATCTATGCATACTTCGTGTATATTGGACCAGGCGTATTCAATCACTGTAGTTGTAACAGGTTCCAACATACTCAATCAATTCTGTACATCTACCGTATCCAACCTTTATGTCATCCATGCAAAACAAGCCCAATCCATGCACTGAGGAAGGTGCAATTCTATATATCCTCTCATTCACACAAAAATCCGTGTTTACTTTAGGAAGATCGCTAGGCACCCATTGTTTCACTAGGTGTTGGTACCTTAAGGGCACATTGATGTCTCCCAATGTCTCATCATCATAGGAACATGCCCCCACTCCTTGGAGAAAAAAATTCATGTGTTTGTCGAATTTTCTTCTAATCTTCTGACATCTAGTTGATCTAGCCCATGTAGACCTACTGGATGTGTCACTTTCCTTTAGCATTCCCAAACTCCCTTCACTGGAGGAAGACAGGTCTGAAAAATACTTGTTTGGTTCTACCTGCACCATGGCCAAAAAAATTTGGCATAAGCATAGCAAAATACCAGCAAAAAAACGTGGAAAGACTTATAAGAAAAAAAACTTGGAAAGACTTGTAAGCCAATAACTTGTTAAAGAAAAAGCTTGTCAAGAATGAGTTTGGTTAATAGGTGTGGGAATTTGGTAGCCCTAAATATTCTAATGTATGCCCCTCTTTTGGTTACATACGAGTCTCCATTCTAACTTATTGTTTGCATTGCCTTTTGCTAACATGAATTGGGTAGGCTTCATAAGCTTCAAATGTATGCTTGTGGCCATTGTACTTTATCCTTTCAATGTTGTTAAGCTTGAGACGATATTTTATGCATATGAATCACATATAATACTACAATTTATGCCAATATATGTCTATACAAAACTTGGAGGTTCTCCTTTAATGGACTATCTCCTTCAAAGAACATATATCCTTTAAGTGGTTTTTAGTTTTCCCATGAATTATTTTGTGATGTTTTATATGATTTTAGTTTTAGAGTGGATGTTTTAACCTTTGTGCTACTATGAAGTGCATAATCCAGCACTTCAGAGGCATATTTCCCAGTGGTGGTGAAGAGCGGACATTTCCAGATCTTGCTACTTGGCACGCTAAATACATTTATATCAGTCTGTAATATTTGCTGATTTATTTCTTTTAGCTTGTCTTGATGATGCTTGTTTTCCCATATTAATTTTCAACCCTAGGGCAATGCTAACTTGTTTTCCCATACCAATTTTCAACCCAAAGGAAACCCTAAGGAATACAATTGATCAGCTTCACAGGAATACTAGACAAACATTCAAAGGTAACACCTCTAATCTAGGAATCTTGACTACATCCACATCACTAACCTTCAACAGACTGAGAATTCAAGTCTAATACTAAAGTAGCTAATCCAAAGAAGTAATAAATAAGAGAGACTAGTAATATGAGGGGGTCATCCACCTCAATCATCCAAAGGCTGTCAATAGCAACAGCACATAAAAGACTCAAGTGGTAAGGGCTAGAAAAGATGGAAATTTCCCTGATCAGTACATTCACCATCAGTGAATTTAGTAAACTGAAAATGGCCCGAGGCTAAGGTTAATGCTTCTTTGGATAAGCTATTGACCTTAGTATTATGTTCTCTGAATATGTGAACTACTTTTAGCTGGATGAAGTAAGGTTCCATATCACGGATATGTTGACACCAGCCATCAAGTGCAAGTAAAGTTAGTGCTGATATTCTATTGAACCAATTAATGATGGCTGTGGAGTAACCATGAATGTGCAGAGTGGGAAGGACCATGGATTTAGCAGAATAAAGGAGAGTCCATAAAGCAATTAGTTCAAATCTGGTGTTTGTACTCAGACCAACACCCAATGTGGAGAAAAAAAGTGGTCCTCGGTGATCAAAACATGAACACCTATACCTCCAATTTGATTGGCTGAAGCCCCATCAAATAAGATGTAGATACAATTATCGAAATAGTTTATGTAGTCAAACTTATTACCTTTCTTTTTTGCGTTGACTTAGCCACTTTCAATACACTAACTCTAAAATAGCTAATAAGTGTTGGCTAATAATGGGGATGATTCCTGGTATTATGTTTCATTAGGTTGCAACATGGAAAACTTGTGCAACAAAATACCAAGAATCATCCCCATTATCAAAATAGTTTATTAGGTATAATTATCAAAATAGCGGAAGATGTAGGTACAATTATCAAAATAGTTTATTTAGTCAAACTTATTACCTTTCTTTTTTACGTTGACTTAGCCACTTTCAATTCACTAACTCTAAAATAGCTAATAAGTGTTGGCTAATAATGGCGACAACTCTTGGTATTATGTTTCATGGGGTTGCAACATCTCAAACTTGTGAGGCATAATACCACGAGTCGTCACCATTGCTTGGCTGAACACTTGTTATCTTTTGTGAGATATAGTTCATCTGGACATAGTTCTTGAACTCTATCCTCATGGAAAGTTTTGTTTGATGATGATATTAATAGGTATGTAGAAAAAAATTTAATATTTTATAATGATCTTCAATGATCTAGGGGTTAGGTTCTAGTTTCTTGCGTATAACAAAACATGGCTAGGGTTCTCACTACTCTAAGCACCCCAACCATGAAATTGTTTGGTTTGCCTTGGTTTTTTAAAAGTCGCCACTTATTTCAACTTGTTTGTTCCCAAACTTTTGTCCTTGAACTAGTGTGTTTTTCAAGGTCCTGGATTTCTTCAACAAAGGTATCCCTCATTCCATCTATTCCACCATCCTAAGTTTATAATTTTCTTAAGTCCATGGCACTCATTAACTAACTCTTCTAAGGCTAGAAGTCCATGCTCTGGTTCCGCATATTATTATATATTATATGTATTTTATTATTATTTTATATTATATGCATTTTATTTTTATTATATGTTATTTTATATTATATAAATTGCCATAATAGTATTGATGGCTTCCTGTTTTTGCTTGTTCAGCACCTTATTTCTAGTTCAAAGTTCCATGAAATCAAGTAATATTCAACTTTATCTAGTTGTGTTTCATGCTTGAACAACATTGCAAGGTGTCCTAGCAGGTGAATATTTGATATTTTTCATTGTTTATTTATTATTTTGTTTGGTTTTAATTCATACAATAAAACTTTAGTTTTTTATTTAAAACTTGGTCAATTGACAAGTCTTTATTTTTCATGCAGTGGTCTTTTTGGTTGTTCGACCCAATGTTTGTCGTGGCGCTTAAAGAATATATGTTGACTGAACCAGAGATTTGGGGGATCTTGTTGCCAGAGGAGATGTCTCACTTGGGTTTCAGGTCATTTCCAGGATGCATGTGCAGTTATCTGGTGTTGTTTTGTAGCTGTCATTTGCTCAAGAAATCGTTGCCCTCAATCTTCAGCCATGTATGGATTCTAGGAAATTCGAATCCAATATTTTGGTTCATGTATGCATTATTGATCGAGATAGGTGTACATTTGTTGGGATGGGGTCGATCCTTACTCAAAGGTCGACCCATTTTGTGATTGAAATATAAATATGACTTTGAAACCCTAGCGAGGGAGGAAGAAAAAAAGACACTGTAAACTCTGTTTTTATTAATTGATCGACATCTGCATTTATCTTCTTAAGGTTTTTCAGACTTGTAAGCATTGAAGGCAGGGCCCACCTTCAACTCTAATCATCTATGTATATCATTGTTGTTTTACTTCTGTAGGTAAATTTATACTGCATATTTTGAAACTGTTTTCATAGATGTATGCCAATAGTTTTAATAACTGATGATTTGGGAATGAAATACACGCTTTAAGCTAGTCGATATCATTGAATGTGTGAGTTAAGTTTGATTGCATTATTCAACATCTTTGGATAGGATAATTACTTTTAGGCTTTGTCTGTAGGTTCAGGATTTGATTTAGTAGAATAGAGATTTGAAGAATAACGAGAATGGAAAGCTAGGTTGGACTTCAATTTCCAAATTTCTTTCATGTTCAGAACTAATCCTAGCTATCAAATAGTTCAATTTATTGTCTAAGATCCTGTTAAGTCGCAGAGTATTTCAAAGACTTATTGATTTGCAGTATTTATTGAATTTATGGTGATTTTAGAAGTATTTGCAGAGATTTTAGTTTAAAGAGTTTATAGGGTTTTTCAGATAGCATTTCGAATTGGCTATATAGGGATTGGAGTTATGCTTTTGTTTATTTCATGATATTGAATGAAATTGAAAAGAAGTATCACAACTCATTAAGTATTTGACAGCGTTGTTTCCCATGGCTTGAAGATAAGTCTTGTAGGATAGGCAAATGAGAGTGAAGGGTGTGTTGCCTGAATAGTTCCAATATATTTTGTGAGCATAGAACATAGGTAGAGTGTATTTGTTGTTAGCAGAAAGATAGATTTCATTCTAGTAATTGTTTGTGAATGATAAGTGTTCGTATGAATTAGGGTTAAGAAGAGACATCATAAGATTCTTTATGGGTGATGATTGTAGACTTAGATGCAATGTTAAAAGGTATAATACCATTAAGATTGATCCAGTGTATTCATTTTGTAGGCAGGTTTGAAAGTAGGGTTTCCTATTTACTTGCTTGGTTGCTTGTCTTAAAAAAATAGATCAATAATTAGCATAATTTGAGATTTCTGTAGATTACATTGGATTTGACAAATTTGTAGACTAAAAAACAGGGCTCAGCAAGTTGATTTCCTTTCCTTGGGTTAGGCTCAACAACTTTTTCTATTGATTGTTCAATAGAGTAGTAGTTCCATAGATTACATTCCGTTTCTTTGTCTATGAGAAAATCAAAATTACCCTAGGCATGAGCTTGAAACCGTTTTTCCTGCACATATAGTGTGGTGACTCAAATTTTACGTGTCCTGGTTGACAATTAAATCGAAGGTAAATTAATTAGCAATAATTTTACCCAACATTTTGGCGCCATTGCTGGGGAGTTGCTCCAAGGTAACCTGGTATTTTGCTCATTTTCTATGAATTTGTTAGCTGTGAAGTTCAGGTAGATAGGGGTAGATAGGTTTCCTTTACATCACACAACAAGGTGGAGGGGAAACGATAAGATGCAAAGACGAATTCACTATGGCATTTCCATGGTGTAACAGCCTAATGCATCCACTTTAGTGGGTTGCCCCAAATCCTTGTTGTTTCCTTCTCGTAAGTGTGTTTTCTTTTTCACATGTTTGATTTATTTTGCTACAAAAGTGTGTTTACCTTTCCTGTAAGGCATGTTTACTTTCTTGTAATTTAATTTCATGCAAGTGTGTTTTTATTTTTGCATAATTTCATGCAAGTTTGTTTTTATTTTTGCAAGTTTGGGTGTGTTTACTTTTCGCAATTTGATTTCAAGAGTGTTTTATTTTATGCAAGAGTGGTGTGTGTTTGATTGGCGCGAATATGTTTTTACTGGTAGATAGTCTTGATTAGAATCATTTAAAACACATATAAACCAAATAAAAATAAAAAATTGGGTGCTGTAAGAGCCCCAGACACTGATCCTTGTGCGAGACATGAACAAAACAATCGATAGAAATGGATTCGTAAGTAACCATCAATTTGGGAAAACTTTCTCAAATCCTAGCTGCAGTTGGGAATTCTTCTTATCAGGTAGAACATATCCTGACAGCAGTTAAGAGTTTATCTACCTCTCCTGACACAACAAATGAACCAAAGTCCCAAGAGCCACAAAAATATGTTCCTTGCCAAATTGTGGAGGAAGTTGACAACTTGGGGATTACATTCGATGGAAAGCAGCTTAAAATTGAGGAGGTATCAGCAGATCCTCTATGTACTTCTGAAATCCATCAACCAGAAGAAGGGGATCTACATGATATGATGAAGGAAGGTGAGTACCAGGACTACTTTGAAAGTTGGTTCCAAGAGGTAACCAGACTACAACACCATTTCCTCCTTCAACATCTTTTGTTGCAGAAGCGAGTAAGTCGGTTGGTTCTCCATATCTAGGTAATCATTGCAACAGCTTTTTCATATGTGGATAAAGGTATATTTTTAATCTTATTTCGCACTTGGTTACATTGGAAGAATTCCTATACTTGAATAGAAATGTTTTCTTTCTTCTTAGGTAGAATAGGAAAATATGTATATAAATAAAAAAGTTGCATGTCTAGTTTAGAAATTAATGCATCTTCGTTGTTTTTCTTTTTCTTTCAATAAAATGATAAGATCTTTAACCAGAATTTATACCTTCTCTCCAATCCATACTTTCAGAAAATTTATTATAACAGCAGCTCATAGCCTGTAAAAAGGAAAAATGCGAGAGGATAATATGAAATTGTGACTGTTTTTAATAATGGTTCTGTAAACATAAGACCAATTGGTGATGAACAGGTCAAACATTTGTGGTAATGGACACTAGTTAAAGGTATATCATAAACCTCTTTCTAAGCAAGAATTCATTTGAAATATGAGTCAGTAATCTGAACTAGAGCTGGTATTCTCTTTGGGTAGGTTCAGGGTATTTTTTTTGGTTAAAACAAAAACAAAAAGGGAAGTCTTTCTGTTACTATTCCTACTTCATCCCATTGATTCCTTTTACAAAGAATTTTCAAGGACTGTGTTAATTTGAATTAATTTCTGAGTTTCACTGGGTAACTGGAATGCTTGTGTCAAGTAAATAAAGTGTGTGCTGCTCAGTTTTTTTAGACTTGTCCTCTTTATTCATACAAGTACCTATCCACCTAGCACTGCCTCCATCAATGATTTAAGCTTCAAAGGGGTTTTTACTTATGAACTCATGGGATACTAATGCCATTTGACTTGGTTTCTCACTGGATTGAATGAGGATATTATTTTTTTTAAATTAGTAATAGCTATGGACATTGAGTTATTATCCAGACATGCACCATTATAGGAAAAGGTCTCCAGGACTGAGCAATCTGTTGATTATTATCTATTGTCTTTCATTATATTAAAGACATATATATATACATTTTTTTGTCCAGCCACTTCATGTCTTTCACTTTATACACTTTTAGGGGTTAGTTGTTCATTTGGACAAATCTTTACAGGCATGTTTCAAGAATACTCTTCCAATTTTGATACCATCCCACTCCTAGATGGTTTTCAGAGCTACTCCCCTACTCATCTATGCATAAGCAAATCATAAAATTTATCTTTAAGATGAATTTGGGACAAGGGCCTCTGATAGAAAAAGGGTGTAAGAGGTTAACCCACCGGGATACTGAACAAGTCCGCCAGAAGCAGGTACCGGCTTGTGGTATAAACAGGAAAACCCATTCGGGTACTGAACAGGCCTGTTGGCAATGGGGTATCTTCCTGGGGAAGAAGCTTCTTAGATGTTATAGTTACCCCACCAGAGTACTGAACAGGCTCGCTAGCAGTGGGTTCTAACTCTATTATCTCTTTTTAAAAGCCTCATCTATACTTGTCTGTGTGAACAATGTAACTATGTAAATGTTAAATAGAGGTCATGTGTGGGTTAAATAAAATTTAAGGCGACTGTTTGTAATAGCCAGTTGATAATCATCTTCAAATGCTCTAAATTTTGGTTACCTGATCCTTGCTAGAAGACAAGGTTTATGCCTTTAGAGTGTACTGGCATTTACTGATTCAATGAACATAGCTGTGAACCTCAGTATTGGTTTTTATTTTCACTGCTCAAACTGTCTTGTGTAAAGCCGAGTCAAGTTGGCTAGTACACCATTGGCTTCATTTAGTACTCCTCTTGTCTTGTGTTCTTAAAGGCACATGTTCTGGTGGAAAAAAGTTCTATATGAATAAAGAGAAAGAAGTCTATGCTCATGATTAAAGTTTTGAATACAGGAGTGAGATTGAAAGTCTATGGATTGTATTTAATTCTATTTTTGTATTGCTAACAAAGATAGGTTTCATGACTTAGCTCTATTTCTGTGTGGCCAGGTGAAGAAGCAACCATGGAATAAGATAATTGTGCCATGAGCTTGTTGGGGTAAAACAAATTTTCAATCAGTTTTACTTACCTTCTCAACTCATAGAGGTGGTATATTTTGGGGAAATTTATTTGCTTTAATATCACTATCGTGCTAGTAATCATTTTTCACCCTTGTCAGCTTGAAAATACCTTTGTGTCTTAGATTGGCTGAGGTGCCGGATCAGGTGCCGGATGAGGTGCTGTAATAAAATTGAGAAATTGATATATTAAGTGGCAAAGGTAATGAACGCTGGGATAACTTTTAATTGTTATAAACCAAGTGTTTCTGCTTTTAATGTAAGTTTGATGCATTGTGGGATTTACCATAATAATCTTATCATCCATCTAAGTCAATACACTACCTTTCCTTCAAAAATAATTTCATGACATGGACCTTTGGCAACATATTTTTTTTTTTATTATTACTTTGCCATTTCTAATGTAATTTATGTCATTAATATGCTCCCATTTAAATTCTTGGATGCCATGGTTAAGTTGACATTAGATGTCTTAAGGTTATGGTTTTATCAAAAACGTGTCCATATAATCATAATCCAATTCAATGTGGGCAATACGTGCCTTAGATTACCATGATTTTCTTTGCACATTTGCCATTATCATTACTACCCTTTGCAATCATTTTTTCGGGCTGTTTCCTATTTTCATCATCGCCAGCAGGAGAAAGATTGATGAAATTTTTAATTGTCTTCGAATCAACTGTATGATCTCTATTAATTCACTGTCTCATCTTTTTCCTAGTCTCCACGATGGTCAATCGACATGAACCCTCAGAGTATGGGTAGTTATTGGCCACACCTGATTTTTTAGCTTGCAAAGAGATGTTTATTCGAGATGGGTGGCATTCTTTCTTGACCAATTTACAAGGGCATGATGATTTCGTCTCCCTGCAATTAACCTTAGGGTTTGATGGAAACACAGCGAAGTTTGGCTCACTGAAATTTCAAGTTACAGAGGAGTCAATTACGCAGGCTACAGGGATTCCATGCACAGGGGATCGTTGGTTTAAGACTTTCCAGCTACCACGCAAAGACTACGACTGTGTCTTTAAACCCAAATTTTTGGCTGTGAAAGGTGAAAAAGGCTTCTCAAAGCTTTGGGTCAGAGAAGAATTTCTCAATTCCTTAGTGATCATCACCAAGCTTATTACGTGTGAAGGTTGATTCTCCACCTTCAAAGCCTGTCACTTTCTCCTGCTTGCTCATTTTGAGTTCGGTAAGCTTCTTAACTTTCCATTTTATTTCTGGAAGAGCTTGGGTAAGATGGCCTCACAAGTTAGGAAAAACATAGAGAATCCTACACATAGCCTATACCATCATGGGCTTATCAAGATTCTTATTTTAGCTGAGTTGAAGGAGAAGGATCAGGTATGGGAACAATTTATATATGAATTGTCCAATTCCCATCTCAAATCACCCCTAGGTAATGATCCATGTGGGCCTTTTATCCCTGATCTTGTTGACAAAGTGTCCTCTGTCAATGCTTCTGAGCATCAAGCCAGTCATATTCAGGAACCCGTAGTCAAGACCTGTAAGAAGGCTGGACCATCCCATATCAAGAATTCTCAGGGGTCTAAAGGGCAGCGTGTAAACTTTCAATCTAGGGGGGGGTAAGGTTAGTCTAGTAATGAAAATTTTCTTGCTTCATCAAATCATAGGTTCACCCATAGTATGGCTATTCAAGAGAAGAAGAGGGAGTCCAAAGGTAAGGCACTTGTACATGTCCAGTTGTCCTCATCCACTTCTTCATCTGCCCATGATAATTCTGATTCACATGGCTGTCATCATCATTCCTCCATTCCGAGTCCTATCAATGAGCCTTCATTTCCAGCATCACCTTCAAAATATGGTCTGAAGTCTGCTAAATCTCACCAATCAGATGTTTCAACTCAGGGAGTTGAACACTTTCGACAGAGAAACTTTAAGTTGACTAAAAAATTATAGGAGTATGTTATGCTGGACCGATTTATCAAACAGAAAAATGCAATTTTGAAAGCCAAGGTAGCATCTTTACAAACCTTAGTTGATGAAATTACTGGGTCTAATCATAGTCTCAGGAAGCAGTTAAAGAGAAAGGACAAACAGTTTGAAAAATTGATTAGTGTACAACAGCAAACAGCTCCATCTCCTCCTCAAGTACAAGTACTGTTTAATACTTCAGCTTCGGTGTCTGGAATTTAATCCAAAGATTGGACATCTATTTTGAGTTTCAAATTTTGTCTATCTGAAACTTTCTTACATAGAGACATGCAAGGTCTTCAGTTTGGGGGAGATGATGGCCTCCTGTTTTTGCTTGTTCAACACCTTATTTCTAGTTCAAAGTTCCATGAAATCAATGTTTCATGCTTGAATATGCCTTTTTAAGAACAACATTGCAAGGTGTCCTAACAGGTGAATATTTGATATTTTTCATTGTTTATTTATTATTTTGTTTGGTTTTAATTCATACAATAAAACTTTAGTTTTTATTTAAAACTTGGTCAATTGACAAGTCTTTATTTTTCATGCAGTGGTCTTTTTGGTTGTTCGACCCAACATTTGTCCTGGTTCTTAAATAATATATGTTGACTGAACCAGAGATTTAGGGGATCTTGTTGCCAGAGGAGATGTCTCGCTTGGGTTTCAAGTCGTTTCCAGGATGCATGTGCAGTTATCTGGCGCTATTTTGTAGCTGTCATTTGCTCAAGAAATCGTTTCCCTCAATCTTCAACCATGTATGGATTCCAGGAAATTTGAATCCAATCTTTTGGTTCATGTATGCATTATTGATCGGGATAGGCATGGATTTGTTGGGATGGGGTCGATCCTTGATCAAAGGTCGACCCATTTTGTGATTCAAATATAAATATGACTTTGAAACCCTAGAGAGGGAGGAAGAAAAAAAGACACTGTAAACTCTGTTTTTATTAATTGATCAACAGCTGCGTTTATCTTCTTAAGGTTTTTCATACTTGTAAGCATTGAAGGCAGGGCCCACCTTCAATTTTGATCATCTGTGGATATCATTGCTGTTTTACTACTATAGGTAAAGTTATATTGCATATTTTGAAACTGTTTTCATAGATGTATGCCAATAGTTTTAATAACTGATGATTTGGGAATGAAATACATGCTTTAATCTAGTCGATATCATTGAATGTGTGAGTTAAGTTTGATTGCATTATTCAACATCTTTGGATAGGATAATTACTTTCAGGCTTTGTCTATAGGTTCAGGATTTGATTTAGTATAATAGAGATTCGAAGAATAGCGAGAATGGAAAGCTAGGTTGGACTTCAATTTCCAGATTTCTTTCATGTTCAGAACTAATCCTGGCTATCGAATAGTTCAATTTATTGTTTAAGATCATGTTAATTCATAGAGTGTTTCAAAGACTTGTTGATTTGCAGTATTTATTGAATGTATGGTGATTTTAGAAGTATTTGCAGATATTTTAGTTTAAAGAGTTTATAGTGTTTTCCAGATAGCATTTCGAATTGGCTATATAGGGATTGGAGTTATGCTTTTTTTTATTTCATGATATTGAACGAAATTGAAAATAAGTATCACAGCTCATTAAGTATTTGACAGCGTTGTTTCCCATGGCTTGAAGATAAGCCTCGTAGGATAGGCAAATGAGAGTGAAGGGTGTGTTTCCTGAATAGCCTCCAATATATTTTGTGAGCATAGAACACATGTAGAGTGTATTTGTTGTTAGCAGAAAGATATATTTCATTCTAGTAATTGTTTGTGAATGATAAGTGTTCGTATGAATTAGGGTTAAGAAGAGACATCATAAGATTCTTTATGGGTGATGATTCCAGGCTTAGATGCAATGTTAAAAGGTATAAGACCATTAAGATTGATCCAGAGTATTCATTTTGTAGGTAGGTTTGAAAGTAGGGTTTCCTATTTACTTGCTTGGTTGCTTGTCTTAAAAAAATAGATCAATAATTAGCATAATTTGAGATTGCTGTAGATTACATTGGATTTGACAAATTTGTAGACTGAAAAATAAGGCTCAACAAGCTGATTTCCTTTCCTTGGGTTAGGCTCAACAACTTTTGGTATTGATTGTTCAATAGAGTAGTAGTTCCATAGATTACATTCTATTTCTTTGTCTATGAGCAAATCAAAATTACCCTAGGCATGAGCTTGAAACCATTTTGCATGCACATATAGTGTAGTGACTCAAAGTTTACATGTCCTAGTTGATAATTAAATCGAAGGTAAATTAATTAGCAATAATTTCACCCAACAAGTATTAGGGTATTTTTATTATATTTTTATTAAGCATTAGTTTCAAACTAATGCAATGATTAGTTTCAAACCAATCATTGCTGCTATTGTTACTCACTAGCAGTTTTAAACTAATTTATGTTGTTGTTGCTACTTGCTGAAAATGTTGTTATTACTTTCTAAAACTAGTGTTGTTACTTGTTGATATTGTTGTTGTTACTTTTTTAAACTGTTGTTATTACTCACCAAGAGTCTTGAAATTGTTTATTTTATTATTGTTACATGTCTGTAATTGTTAGTTCTATGAGCGCTAGTAGTTTCTTGACTAACACATGTCATAATTAGAGTTAAATTTATTATTCATGTAAAGTTTTTTTTAATAGATATGTATTATGCAATTAGTATTTGTCTAAGTAAATTATGGATCTCATTAGAGGGTCATACTTCCGCTAAGTTTTAGTTTATAAATTATGATGATTTTCTAAAGAAGAGCACAAGGGATCAAATTTAACTCATGGGATACCCAAAGCTTGGTTGTCAGAGAAATATGAGAAACTTTTATTTTCCATAAGGAATATTTGACACATTATCAATTTCACTTCAAATTGTTGTTACATTTCATTGGAAAAACATTTTTAGACATCCCTCTTGACTTGTACAGAAGTCTAGGAAAGATGGCACATAGGTGCAGCCGAAACCTAAGAAGGTAGAACACTAGTTTATTTCATTTTGGATTAATCAAATTGGTCGTGCTTGAAGAGATTAGGAAAATGATCAGGGATTATAACATGTTTCTTTTCCTTGTTGGTTATGATCTTGAGGTGCTAGGTATTCCTTTAGCAAGGAGATGTACTCCAAGCTCAAAAGAAAAAACAACTACTCAAGCAAAGAACATGATGGAGAAAAAGACATGAGTGAGGAGTAGAGAAAGGGTAAGATTAATATGGAGAAAAAACCTAGGGTTGTTATAGATATAAAGTAGAGACCTGAAATTTAAAAGAGTAAAAATAAAATGAAAGGAACAAAGTTGGACTTTTTTGAAGAAAGGGTGGAGGTTAAGAGACCTGGGACTAGATTAGCAACAAAATGGAAAAAATATGTGGAAGAAAATACATCAGAGAATCCACTTGAGAAATCTATCCAAACAAATAAGAAAAAAATCTCCAAAGTACAACCATATTAACAGACATAGAGTGATGATCCAGAGGTGAAGAAGGTAAATATACCGTTAAAAGAAGCCCAATTGATGATTGTTCAGTTGCAAGAAGAAGACATAAAACATAGGTTTGAAGTAGATGGAAGTCTAGACATATATGATAAAGCTTTGATGGATGTTAGAGGGATGCTAAGGAGAAGATTCCCATTACATAAAAAATTTCAAAATTTATATAAGCATAACCGATATAAATTGATCTTTGATGCTAAAATAGGAAGATATTCACTAACATACAACATGTTTTGGTGTACCATATATCATTCCATCATAGAACCCTCCGGATGTGCTAGTTGTCTCACCAAACCCTTCATAAATTTCAAGTGCCTCTCAACCATCCACATGGACCTTGAGTGCACAGGTCAACACAACTCAATCTCCTCAACTTGGTGTATGAAGTAGTGTTCCTATGCATTGAAAAATGCTGATGATAGATGCTTCAACATTTCACACATGAGACAAGGAATTTCTCTCCTCCAATAATTTATATCTTCTTTATGGATTTATTTAGATGTCAACCATATACAAGTGATGCAAACCAATAACGATATTTAACAAAAATAAATATTAAATTACAATATATGTTGAAATAGTGCACAAAAAAAACAAACATCAATTATTATACAGAGAATTAAAGAAACACTAAGCACATGCAAGTAATCGCTAGTTACCTCATGTATTTACTAAGATTATATATAACTTGTTTGACATTGTTGTCGAAGTTGTCTAGGAGAGAGAGAGGTAGAACATACTGTATCAATATACAAACCACACCATTTATTAAAAAAAGAGTATACAAACAAGAAAAAATTATATGGACATAACAATAATAATTACCTTGATGAAGACATGTCAATCATGTGTTTTGACCCCCACAAAATCACCCTTTTTAGTTATAATATTCTTCAAGTTTGCACAAAACCCGTGGGAAATTTAGTTTTTCACATTACTTCTTTGACAACATTGCTTTGTTGCTCTGTAAGCATCCATGGAATTGAGTTTATATTAACTTGTTCTCCATTGGTATGAAATTGGATGACATCTTTCATTGCATGGTTGCTTTCTTGAATGTCTTTGCACACTTTCACAACTTTATCTTTCTCCCTCCTTAGCTCTAGCAGTTGCCATAAGGTTTCAGTAACATTCTTTCCAATATGCATTGTATCAAACAAATGAGCAATTTGTAGGTGCTCATAGCAGGGAAACCTACCGAATTGAATAGGATAACTTTTCATTCCTCATAGAAGACCATTAATTCCTTCATTATCATAATGGACATCATGAATATTAGTTTATAATTAATAAACTACATAATAAATCAAATATGGCCACTACAACAAGCAACTCACAATACAAATTAAAATACATAAAAATTCATATACGATGATCCATATGTACCATGATGACGATTTCTATTGTATTGCATCTTCCAAAGGTGAGGTCTCATTCTCCGTGGTTTTAATGAAGTCTCCTACTTCCCATTGAAAATATTTATTTTAGTTGTTCTATACCTATGATTCTTAGAGAGGAAATGCCTATACTCATCAAACACCTCCTTTCTTAAGCTTTTTGAACATCGATATTTTATCTTAGAACCACAAACTGGACATGCAAATTTACCCTTTGTATGAAGACCTACAATATTTACATATGGAATATCTATGTCAAATATATTCATTTATAAAATATTCTAACTACTCCATATCATTAAATGCAATTAAAGTGGAACTTAAAATTACAAACCACAAAATGAAGTTAACCCAGGGGCATCATGTATTGTCCATACAACCATTGCATGGAATTGAAATTGCCTTTGTTGTATTGGTCTAGATACGTCATACATAGTTATGCCATTCCATAACTTCAGTAGCTCATCTATAAGAGGTTCTATGTATACATTCATATCTTTGACTTGGAACTTACCTGATTCATAATTTGAAGAACATATAAAATATATCATTATGAGAACCATTAAGATATATAAACCATGCAGAAGAGTAAAATAATTTATAGATATATGAAATTAAGATACATATTATGACAAATGAGATGCCACAACTACATTATAAATAAAACAGTTTTCGTCAATAAAACCTGGAATAATCATCGAAAACATTATGTGCTCCCTCTTTATTGACAACCATGGAGGAACATTATTGTTGATAAAAAAAATAGGCCACACCATGTAAATGGATTTCATCTATGCAAATGGATTAACACTATATGCTTCCAAAGAAATCCTAAGATTACATGGTTCTTCTTTAAAGTGAGGCCACTTTTCCTCATTATCTCTAAAAGCAGTACCATCTACAGGAATTCAAATAACATCATATTGACTTATATTCCTAGCATTGTAATCCATAATTTGCACTATGTTTTTGCACCTGAACAGTCGTTGCAAACGTGGAATGATGGGAATATAATGAAGAACCTTCTGAGGCACCTTTTTTGTTACTTTATCTGTACGATATCTACTTACATGAAATTCTTGACACTCTGTTGCAAATTCATGCTAATTATAATATATAACATGGTCATCGAGGCATGCATGAACTGCTTCATAATGCATTCCAATATCTTCCATGACAGATGATAAATCTCGATATGTGCAAGGTAAAATATTTGATGGTGGTAACAAAAATTTAGCTATCAAGCTACGATTTTTTTTTTGTTAATGTAATAATAAATAATATTAACGAAACAAGATTCATCTGTATGATGATCAACAGTGAGTTAACAATACAATTATTAGACGAATACAAATAAACTTTATCATGATCATACAATTATTAGATACCTTAGCGTACATGTGATTGCAGTGCTTTGAAAGACCATTCATAACCTTCAAGTTCATTATCAACAATATATTAGAGAGAAGATTTGTTTTGGAGCCTTCATAAAGGGGTTCATATGCCTTATCAAGAAGAGGTATATCATGAACATCATCAAAGTCATCATCATTTTCATTATCAACATCATCGTCATCCATTCTAACGTTAGATGAATCATGGATCAATGTATTTGTACCATCATATTCAATTACATCATCGGCATGATCATCTTGTTCAATATGATCATTCACTTGTTCTCCATTAAACATACACCCTCCATGATCCTGATCCTGAACTTGCTCTAAAAGCACTTCCTCTAGACGACATGCTATAGGGTGCCTTTCCTTTAATATAAATACATGGAAACATCAATGGATTTACATTAATATATGAGAAAAAAATACATACAATTACAAAAAAAATGAATATAATAATGTTTATACTGCTAAACCTACAAATGGATGATATTCGTTCACTGCCTCAGTGTGTCCATGTTCCCTGAAATGTTTTGTGGCTATTGAGATCAATATTCTTCTCCTCTTAAATCCCCTACATTGAGTACATGGACAATAACATTTTCCATCACCCCTTCGTTTCACTGCATCCCATAGTCTAGCAAGCAATTGTCGGTTGTCTTCGTTTGGATCCAAAATATTTAATCTATTTGACATTTTGTCATAAACTTCGTTAATGAAAATAACCGGTTGTCTTAAAAAATCAAGTTCCACGCATCAACCACGAATCAAGGTTTTGTCAAACGAAGAGAATTCGAAGAATAAAAAATTCCTGGTAAATTGTCTATCGATGAAAAAAAAAATCCCACAACCGCCTGTTGAAGAATAAAACTATTCCTGAAAATGTCCGTCAAGGAACAAATAATTTTTGCAATCATCCATCGCTTCTACAAAAAACATGTTGAAATGTTTAAAACAATCTATATTTATAATGGACATGTGTCGAATATTCGACGCCTTGATATAGTTACCGTTGAAAGTATGGGACCATAAAATTTAAAACCATGTAAACCTTAATTTTTTTTATAAAAAAATCTATACTCACTGTTGGATATCTGATGCTTCTGGGTCAGATAACCGATTTGTTTTTGGTTCAACAATGTCAAAGATCCAACATGGAAGTCTCAGATAACTGCCACTACAAGAGTTGGAAATCCGACGCCTATCCGGCATAGAAGCGTCAGATAACCGCCACTACAAGAGTCAAAGATCTGACTCCAAAGTGTTGGATAATCGACGGCTATATAAATATTTTGTTGTCGACATTCTATTGATTGTTGTTGTCCGACACATTTGTGTGAAATTTCGGATGACGTCAGATTCTGTCGTTGGATTTTGGGTTCAAATTCTGTTGGGCCACACCAACACACTCCTTGACATTAGAATCAACACTAGCAAACTCCTTCAATTAGGGAGGCCAACTAAGCCTTTTCCTTCAATCAGGGAGGCTAACTAGGCTTCCTCCTTCAAACATGGAGAAAATATGGGTTGATATTCTTATCATAAGTGCACCAATTAGTGAAATGAATGTTGTTTCACCTAACAATCAGTTATGATGAGTTGGAAAGCCACCTTCCTCATCTATTTGTCTATTTTAGGATGATTTGAGTTAACTAGAGTGATTTAAGGCACCTTCAACAAATTCTGGTGACTCAGTTGAGTTCAGTTCACTTCATCGGAGCTTAATTGAGTTAGATATGTGCCCCCACCTAATGATTGACATGAAGTTGAGTTCTATTCAGTTAGACTCAGTCATTATTGCCTTCGATTCAGTCAGGGCTCAGTTAGAATCAATTATGGTTGTGATTAGTGGTTAATTGATGTGTTTAGTGTGGCTAACTGACAACTAAGCCACTCTCATGTTATCAATTCGAATGACCTACTTGGGATTCAAATTGTCTTACTATTCATGCAAGTGTATCACATTGTATCTGTAACAAATATAAAATAAAATATTAATTAAATTAGTTAATAATTATATAAAATGGTGTAACCTTTCATTCTACACACTCAAGCCTATAAAGGTGAGTTTCATTTGTAATCATTACCATCATTTAATATATTATTCCTATTTTATTATTAAACATGAAAGTCGGATTCAACTATTGACAGTCCAACCGGATACTATTGCTCCACATGGTATCAGAGAGGTTTCGCTCCTACTTTGAGCTCATACTCAACTCATTAATTCCTATTTGTTTTGCTTCTTACTCCTCCATCCACTCCCTTCCCCGCCTTCATGCTATCTCCTCTCACTAAACATATCCTCTTCACACATTGACATATACACACCTCCATCTATAAACCTACTCAATATTATCTCTACGCGCTTCCATTTCTTCATGCACATCCCTTCTTCCACCCATTTCCTTCCTTCCTCTATGCTTCCTCCACTTTCCACATCATCTCTGCTCTCCACCTACTCTCACCACCACCTACCCTTCCTCCACATTGCCTCCCATCCTTCACAATGTTCCACACTTCTCTTCCTTAGTGGCCTCCTTCTGCGCTATCCATCTACGCATCACTGCCTTACTTCCCTCTATCACCCACCATTGCACACGTCAACACTCCAGCCAGTGCGCATCCCTTCTATTGCATCTGTCTATCCTCTCATCCACTAGTATGATACCTATATCATGGAAACTCCTCTGTGACATATACTTCCTACCATTTCTTTCCCTTCACATGCCTCCGCTCACTTGTCCCTGCTCTCACGTCGTTCTCCTCTGCTCCTCACATGCCATTATTCTCCAACTTGATGACCTGCAAAAAAAATTAACATAAAAGAATTGTTATAAATATATTATAATATAATAATATAATATAATATAATATAATATAATATAATATTATAACATAATATTTATTTCAAATATATTATAAAATAATATATTTATAATAATTCAATTTTTTTTTTATTATATTAAAAATAATAATAAAATAAGGATTTTATTATATGATGATTAATATAATCATTAATTACTACCCTTAAAATCTCTTAGTAAAAATATTTTTTTCATCCCTCACAAGCCAAAATAGAGTCGAAGTACACACCTTTACATACAAGGTCCAAGACCATGGCGGAGCTGAAAGAGAAAATTGAAAAAAATGGAGAAGGACATCAAGTCCCTTGTCACTAACCAAAAACACTTCAAGGAAGAGATGAAAAATAACAATACAGTACTCAAGGATGAGATTGATCTGGTACTAGAAAGAAGGCTAGATGAAAATTTTGACATCTTGAACAGAAAAAAAAATGACTTGGATGACAAAATGAGTACCATAAATCAAAACATAAACACCTTAACACGGAACTTGAGAACCATGATGCGAAACCATAATACATTGATTGAGGTGTTACAAAGAATCTTACCTAGTTTGGACCAAGTCAGCAATCTAGACATGTTAGATGCCTCATTTCATGTTGCCACATAGGAAACACTCGCAAAGAATCAAGAAGATTTGCAAAAAGAAATAAAGATTAACAATGTGACGCTTAAACAAGAGATAGAAACAAAAATACTCCCAGATATGGAGGCACGATTAAACTGAAAAATAGAAGCTATTAGTAAGATAGTAGAGAATAAAAAGGTTAACAATCACTGCCAACAACAAGTTAGTTCAAATATGTCACTTACATCATCCACTAGTTCCGATCCACCATCAAACCATAAAGCAAAAGGAAAACAATATCATCCTTACATAATGTACCCACCTAAGGAAAAAATAGAGTTGTCTAAATACAATGGAATTGAATAACAATGTGTTTCCTGAATAAAGAAGGTGGAAGAATACTCTGATATTTACAATATTCAATTCGACGAGGAGAAGGTGAAATATGCATCAATGCATATGGAAGGGTACGCCTATAATTGGTACTTATAGTGGAAGAGAGATAATTTTTCCTACACCTGGAACTTGTTCAAAAATTAAATTTTTAATAGGTTTCAAGGAATCAAAGAAGATGAATTTTCCAGTAAACTTACCAGATTACAATTGGTTGGAAGCATTGAGGAATTCACACATTAGTGGGAATCATTATCGACACGAGTATCTGGGTTGTCAGACAAAGCAAAGAATCAAAGCCTTTTTAGGAGGTATTAAACCATACCTCCAAAAAGAGTTAAAGTTACATGACATACCTAACATAGAAGTAACAAAACATGAATCCAAAGACACAGAACACAAATCAGAAGGAATAAGAACAAGAGGTGATAACCATTATCGACAAGAAAAAGAGACATAATGTAGGTACTATGAAGATACTTGGTCACTCGATCATCAATGTCACAAACATCAATCATATGCCTATGAAATGGAAAATAGGTCGAAGTCATCTAACAATTACTCTGATAATAGAAAAAATAGTAAAAACATATGTCGTCGATGCAGTGATGACTGGACCCCTGACCATAAGTGTAGGAATAATCTGACAATATAGTGAAGAATCATCAATGGAAAGGAAGTGCAAGTCTCTACACAAGAAATCTCATCCGATTCTAATACCGAAACCGAATCAAAATGAAGGACACCATTAATAAAATACTCAAGCTTTGAGGACAAAACTCTCTTAAACAGAGTGACAATGTAACAAATATAAAATAAAATATTAATTAAATTAGTTAATAATTATATGAAAGGGTGTAACCTTTCATTCTACACGCTCAATCCTATAAAGGCGAGTTTCATTTGTAATCATTACCATCATCTAATAGAGTATTCCTATTTTATTATTAAACATGAAAGTCAGATTCGACTATTGATAGTACAACCGGATACGGTTGCTCCAGTATCTTTACTTTTGATTATTGAATACATTCTTATAGCTGCAACTCCTAATTGTAGTGTGTTTCATGTCAAATTTCTTGTACAATTGATTCTGAATCTGTAGTGCTCTGCCTAACTGGTAGAGCACTGGGTCCATTTCTCTGATGTTCTCTATCTTAAGCTCATTATGAGTTAGTTTTAATAAAATAAAGAAATTTTAATCATTTCATAGGTTCATATCCTTCTCTGTTCTATTAGTTTTATAAACATGTAAATGTACACATATGAACTGCAAACATGTTTATGTAGAAATAAACTTCATGATTTTTTGTAAATTAGAAAAAAATACCTAGAATTTAAATACCTGGAACTAGTGATTGTAGTAGATCCAATAGTTCTTGTAGACCTTGTAGGCTCCTTCCTCTTCCAGCTCTCCATCCAAGCCTTGATTAACAAAATGATGTGCCACCCTGCCGACCAGCTCTCATCATGTGCTGGCCCTAGGAAACCCATGGGTTTCCTAGCCCCCGAGCCCACAGACCAATAATACTAAGAGTAGTTTCTATATCTTTCCTCCTTTTCACCCATTTCTGAGTCATTCACACATATTCTTCTCCTTGAGTTGTCCCCCTCCTCAATTTTTTCTTCATTCCCCCCCCTGATGCAGAGTCTCTTTCCCCCAAAAATAAATCCCGCTCCTTATACCTCCTTCCCCACCTCCTTCCTTCTTCCATCACTTCCTTCTTCCACCACCTCTTTCATAAATTAATTTATGTTATTCTATCTTGGGCAGTGCAGTTCCATTTTTTGTTTGACATGTGTTATTTTTCTTGAATGGTAAGTGTTACACAAACCTAACCAAATGTCCTAGAATTTTACCTATGTGGTTTGCTTAAGTTTTATACTGAGCGGTAAGGTAATGGTAATCGTAGTTTTGTTAATTATTATTTATTAATAACTAAATAATAAAGACTTAATAATTAACCTTAATAATATGAAATAATAATAATAAATAGAAGTAAAATAACAATTAAATATTATTAACCAATAATTAATCCATTGTAGTCTCATGATTAATTGATTGAAATAATAGCATTGCTTATGTTTAATTTAATAAAAGTACTTAATAATAAACATTAATAAACGTTAATATGGGGCATTACATACACCCATCCTTCAGGAAACTTCATCCCGAAGTTATGGTCAAAATACTGATACAAGGTATATTTATAGCTTTAAAACAATTCAAGGTACATTTATAGTTTTAAAGCAATTCACAATTATTTAGTTATCCTATCCAACTATTTAAATATTTCATACTAGCGTGCATGTGTGAGCTGTGCATGCATGGATAGTACATGCATAGGATGCACATGTACTATAGCAAAAAACCTTAAATTCTAACTGATACAATTAATATTTCACGCAACATGACCCATATACAGATATAATATGATTTCTTGTGACATTCAGAGTTATTTAATAATTATGTTCTTATTATTTAGTCAGTTAAGATTTGTACCTACCATCACTAATATGGTATCATAATTGTCCAACATTCAACCAAAATAACTAAGATTTCCACCCATCCTAACCTATGTCTGCATCCTCCCTATCCTTCCTCTGCTAGTATAGAAGTGGATGTCGGTTTCACCGACCTGACCACATAAGAACCTGAGAGCAATAGCATCGGCTGAACAGCGGACCTAGCCTCTCCTAGCAGGCATCCGACCGTCGTCATCACAACAACATGGGGAGCATGTCTCAACACGGCCCTCCCACGACCTCGGGTACCCGACCGTCATCATCACAACAACATGGGGAGCATGTCTCAGTACTGCCCTCCCACGACCTCGGGTATCATAAAAACATAGGGTGGAACACATCCATCCCTCTCAACATCCTGCGTCTATATACCCTATCAAAACATACTTTGCTGCTATCGAGACTATTGGTCTGTGTCATCGTATCATCAATTTTGGTAATCAAGGATCTTCTGCAGAAATAGGTACTATACCACACTTCATATAAAGTATCCATTTATTACATAGCTCGTGTGTCCTGCAGATTAGTACTTTGAAAACATACATTCATAATAATATCTCCATTCAATCATCAGTTGGTGCATATTATCAACAACATTTCCTTTCATTGTATAACTCATTAAATTGATCACGTCATAGGTTGATATCCATGTACCACATCATATATATATTACATTTATCAATGATGAGAATTAAACATACACTGTCTTTATGAACAAAGGAATATCATGATAACTATAACATAGTGACATCATAAACATAATCATAACATCACAATCAATGTATCAATAGTAACATCTTAGACATAGTAGCAACATCTATCATAAATATGGTTTACTCAGTCAAACCGGGTCCAACATTTACTAAGAAAATAAAATGCAACATGTTGATATGTCTAGTCAGATATGGGCACTACATACACCCACCCTTCATGAAACTTCATCCTAAAGTTATGGTCAAAATAGTTAGGAAAGTATCAATTCATAGTCTTTGTGTTGTCGTAGGTAGTAGAACTTGGGGTATACCTCTCCCACTAAGCTTTAATTTGACCAAACCCGTCGATGTTATCTTACAGTTTTACTTATTGTATCCCATGATATCTGTTTTAATAATTAAAGAACATTTCGATCAATTCTTTCTATTGAATCGCAATTTTATAATGAGGGTCCCTAAAGTTTATAATCATGAGCTATCCATGTTAGCATCCTACTTTTTAACTTTTAACAATATCCTTTAAGTTAAATCATCTTGATCGGTTTCCATATCACACAATGAAGTTTTATTATTATTATTATTTTAAGAGAAGCTCATATTGATCCAACTTAGCATGAAATAACCAACAAAAAAAATGGAGGTCTTGGAACTCATAATTTGTATTAGTCAACACACAACTACGAAGGATCTTTGAGGTTGACATACCTCTCTTAGGAGAAAACAATTATTATTTTCTTAGCAGTAATGAGCAATTTGTATCCATGACAACCAAAGTATTGTAACAATCATTAAATTAGGAGAACTATTATCGTTTACAAGGTTTCATGACCATATATTATCAAAATGCAAATCTTATCAACTTCATTTATTGTTCTCTTCTTTTCAAATTAACATAATCCAGAGGGAAACCATTACTTCTTAAATCTTTTAAGAATTTGATAGCTAATTGTGTTCCCACTCTCAAGGTCGTAAATGTATTTACTAATATTTATCATATTATACTTTTGTAATTGTACATCATCACTCTCTCTAAACACATGCTTATTATTATTGTTTTATTGTAAATCAACCTTCATTTATGTTGTAATCTCCTTGATATAATCCTATATGTTGAAGGGAATGTGTTTAAACTTAATATGTTTAATATTATTACAACTTCATAACAATCACTTTAATTCAATTAAGCTCATGATTGTGTTAAAATTCTTATGAATTTCCTATAATTTCCCAAGATCATCACTATATTAGGTACATATACTCATGGCTCGCAATCACTTAATATGTGCCTACTATTACTTTATTACCACTCGCAATTTAGTTAATACAAGGGAATATTGCTCTTATTGAATTACCCTTATCATATTTCTTATAAAATTCTCATTTTAAATCATAACTTATTCAACTAACCACCACTTAGAACCTTATTTCCTCATTTTGAATCTTATTAATTATAATCAAATACACTTTCATTATGATTGTCACACTATCTCAATTGATAGTATTCATACACCACGTCTCACACGATTAGCATATTATACTCTCCTTCAACATATAATATTTACTCAATAACACTAATTGATTTTTAAGAATTGAAGTTACTTCATGGCTATTGGGTCATTATGATCAATTCCAACATCTTGTTTAGTAATATAGTTTAGGTATTAACAACCAAATGTTGAGTATAGGGGTCCCCTTATCTAGAAAAGGTTCAAGGTACCCCCCTATCCACAAGAGTACTTTGAGCATACATAACTCTAATAATTGTCCCCTTAAGTACTTCACTACTTTACACTTCATTGCAATTTATTATGTAGATTGTTTTTATTTATTATGGTATGTAATTACTCATACCATTCCTTTATAATCATGCATTTTTCTATGCTATTTTTCAGATATCTTTTCTTATTTAATATAACTTAGCATAAATATTTATTAAATGTTCTTAGTCTATATTTTTATTTTTATTTATTTTATATTTTTTTTCTTCTATTTACTATTATTATATCTCTTTGTCATTCATCTTACTTGACAATGTCATCATACTTATTTGTGCCTCTATTCTCCCCCCCCCCCTTTTTTTTAACTAACCTACTAATTTCAGACATATAGCTATTATTTATGAAATTAATGTTATCTACGTAGCTAGCTATAATTAGCTAATACTTTTAAAACACAGACACTTTTATAACTATACAGACACTTTTATAACTATGTCATCTATTAACACTGCTTATATATATATATTAATAATAGAAGATATACCCAATTCCTTTGCATTATTATTATTTTAGCCTTGTTTATTTAAATATATCTACTTATATAATTCTTATTTATCTCCTATTATATTACATCTTTTGTTTTCACTTCAGATTTCATTGAGTAGAACTTAATAATTGCGCTGACATATAGGCCCGCGCTTTCTTATACCTAAAAACCCAACAATGAAGCCATCCCAACAAGATTGACTATGGATGTTCACCTAAAGCTCATAATCACATCCACAGTTACCAACAATATCAAGGAGTAGGAAAGATCAAGTCATCCCAAATCGATGTGAACCTGTGAGACCAACACATGCAGACATCTCGGGACACAGACAAGGCACATGCTGCCAACAAACACTGTGAGATTGGTTGGGCGCAAGAACTCAGTTTTGCTAGTACAGAATTCATAAATCATTTTCTCTCTATGATTGGCGGCATTGAATCGATTGCTTTTAGGTTTAGCGCCTTGATGCTTGCTGGCTGGCGGGAAAAGGAAATTGCCTAAGGTTGACGCCTGGTCGAATCCATCCAGGTGGGCACTTGTTCAACGGTTTATCTAGGGCGCTAAAAATGAGACTGTGAGTAGGTCTAGCTTGCAGAGCAGGCCTGGAATTTCAAATTTCCATCGCCTATCAAATATATTTTCATTTCTAAGTTCGCTAAAAAGAAGCACACACTACTTTGTTCTTGATTGATATTGAAATACAAATAATCACTGCTTATTTTCTTCCAATTGATTCTACTACGTATTGTTGGGGCAATTATAAACCTACACTACTTTAGAGCAACTCGAGTGCTCATAGAGAGGGGTAATTTATAAATTTTGTTCTTTTGAAAATAAAATAAACAATCTTATTACAGAAGTTTTTTTTTTAGAATATAATTAAAATTTAAATATGTTGTAAAGTACAACTTTTTAAAGATCAAAACTGTAACGCTTCATCTCATAAATCTTAGAAATACTTTACTGTATTCTATATTAAATCTCACAATACTGAAAGAACAAATAAATTGAAGTTTCTTTTTCCAATTTCTTCTCGGCCGGATTGACAAACCCTCTTAATATAGCAGCAGACTTTTCTGTCAGTACCGAAAAATAAATTAAATTGCTGATTCTACAAGTAAAATTTAACATGAAATCATAGAGAACTGAAAAATGAATAAATCTCGGAATCTAAGTAAATATATAGTTAAAAGTGGACAAATCACACTGTGCCGAGAATTTAATTTATCTCTGAAATATTTAGCTTTTCCCAACCGAAACAATTGAAAACATGTTCTAATCAAAATAAAAGAATTATCTGTAGAAAATGTGTTCCCTGCACATTATATCGTGTCCTACGACACGATTCTCTACAATTTTATTTGCAGTTTATTTACCAATAGGAAATTTGTGCTCGAAGGAATCTACAGTTCAATTCATGCGCTAGCCAGGGCTTTAAAAGTTGGGGTTTAGGGTTACTGCACGCATTTGGGTATAGGGTTTTGGGTTGCAGCATACTTTACTGTAGCCATGTTAAATCAACAAGTTACAGTATTGCTATCAAAACAAAACATGGGCAGACAAAATTCGTTTCTTCACATCAACGCATCATTTGTTGAGCGTTTAAAGAAGAGAAAGGGGTCGATGATGCATGTGGAATGTCACATGTTTTTGCTATGATTATGTGATTACTTTACACATTTGGCGTGGGAATATTCCATTAATTTTTTCTTTGCTATGTCGTTTGTCAAGGCTAGCTTTCTACAGGCCGAAGCTTTGCCCATGTTAATCATAATATATTACAATTTTTGGAAAACGAAAGGCTTTGCAAGTGGCCAATGGCCTGAGTTTGTCACTTGAATATTCATCAATCATGCAATCCTTTCATTTTGCATCATCGCAGAGAGCGGAATAGGCAGCTTATTAGATTTGACTGCGTAATGGGCCACGTAATCTGGTGATCCCATTGACAGAAACTAGGAAGTTAAGAACAATCACATTTAGTGTTTATTATCATTAATGGAAGTGCGTCCATATTTTTCTGTTTACATGTACGGAAATATGCCCATTCTAAGAAAGTTTTAGCGTTCCACGAGGCAATGGCATACCGTCCCTGCAATATTTATAGTCTATTCAAAGTTTTAAGTTTTGGCGTTCCAAGAGCACAATGGACCATAAATAAAGTTCGCTACAATAATAATTCCTTGAAAAGCTTACATTCAAAAAAATATGTAATATGGATGCCTACCAAACACCAGGGAGAGGGATCACTAATGTGGGCTACAGCTATTAGGAGCTTCTCTTTCATGGAGAAAATAGCTTTCCAAATATAAACTTGGCCTAAAAAAAAAAAAATCAAGGTGGGTAAGTTAGATCGGAATCATCGACCAACAGGTATGACTCAGGCGATCACTAAATTGATTTGGTGCTAAGACCAGTATTAATATAATAAATTATATTACACGGACCAACCCGACCTGGGTGTCAGCCCCCAACCTGATGCCTGTTTAGGATTCAAGAATGTAAACTGTAACCTAGCAGATTTTTTCTTTTAAAATTATCGAACAAATATAATTTATTTTCTAAAGTATCGTTTGGCATAAATAATATTATGATATATAATATATTTTATTTGTCTAAATAATTCAATTGTTTGCCATTGCTTTACCCAAAACAATAAAAATCATAACTTCACGTTGGGTTGTTATTATTATTTTTTTATTTTTTTTAAAGCCAGTCGAATCTTAACTTCACATTGCGTTGTTATTATTATTATTTTTTATTTGTTTTTAAAGCGAATCCATTCCCGTGAGTGATCTTTCAATCACGAAGATATAATATTTGACAACCTAATTAATTTTCATCTGACATTTATCTCTCCTTTGCATCGCTGTCACCGAATTATTTCTTTTTCCTTGCCCCGTGGGGCATGCGTTTAAGCAAGAAGATACCAAGTGGACGCGTTGTGGGATGGTTGGATGGTTCTCCCTTAGAGCTCTGGACACTAACCTTACCCTAACCTATCACTACGAGCACCTGCCATCCCTACATGAAGGCCATGTGGACAATCGCATGATGCTCATGCTGCATGAAGCTTACGCGCCAGTCCTCCAAGAGCCCAAAGCTGAAGGAAGGATTACCAAAACTGGTTGCCCCTCCAAATAGATTTCATTTTGCAACAAAAATTTTAGCGTGGAAGAATAGAAGGCCTCTGTTGTTTAAATAAATATGTTTGAAGATGGTGGCAGCGAAAAGCCGAAATGGGGAAAAAGGCGAGCGCAGTGAGGACACATCCGTGATCACTGCTGGACAAAATCAAGGTTAAAAGGAGATTATTAAGCTTGTTTATAACCTTTTTGAGATAGTTATAGGAATACCTATTCCTATAATACTTGTATGTTTCGCTATAGGAGTACTAATTCTTGTAACATGTCAATGGCGGTAGCACTGTGTTTAAAGCCAGTCACCAGAATAATTCTTATGATCATGTAGAAGTTATAGATTATGAAGCACTCCAATAGAAGGAAAGGAACAACCATTCTTATGGACAAACCAGTCTGTGCACAGTGGAATTCCTGCAAAGGAGACAAGGATGGGGAAAATAATTCTACAATTATTTACAAGGATCCTTGCCAACCAGTTGAAGCAAGAGTTGAGGATTTGCTTTCTCGGATGACTGTGGCTGAGAAAATTTGGGCAGATGACTCAGATTCAGCTTGCGATAACCAGCCCTGATGTAATTAAGAAGTTTGGAATAGGAAGCATTTTGAATGGCGGAGGGAGTGCACCTGCATCGTAGGCCTCTGCAAGTGTGTGGGCTAATATGGTGGATAGCTTTCAGGATGCAGCTATGAGAACTCACCTCGGCATTCTTATGATTTTTGGAACAGATGTTGTTCATGATCACAATAATGTTTACTATGCAACAATTTTCCCACATAATATAGGCCTTGGGGCAACTAGGTATGCTGCGACCCAAGATGGGGAAGGTGTTATGAGAGCTATAGTGAAGACACAGATGTGGTCCGAAGCATGAATGATATTTTATTGGGCTTACAGGGTTCTCCTCCTGAGGAACATCCTAATGGGTATCCATATGTGGCTGGACAAACGACTGTTGTGGCATTCGCAAAGCATTTTGTTGGAGATGGTGGAACCACCAAAGGAATCAATGAGAACAATACGGTTGCAAGCTATGACGAGCTTTATGATATTCACATGCACCCGTATTTGGATGCCTTGGCAAAGGGAGTATCGACGATCATGTCATCTTACTCGAGCTAGAACGGAGTGAAAATGCATGCAAGCCATTACCCTCTAGCTCGCATCTTGAAAAACAGAATGGGATTCAAGGGATTCATCATTTCATATTTATTCTCAGTGTTTTAATGGGATGAATGTAGCATAACGACGGGCATGACAAAAATGTTAAACCCTAGTCCATTACAAAATTCTAATCACTGCATCTTCAGAAGTTTGTATTGGGCCAGAATTCTCATGGCTTCTCGTGTTGGTTTATCTCTTTCGAGCCCTAGGCCTTACGTTGCTGCTAAAGCTTGCTTCTCTTTGGTTCTATGGCTGGAAATGGATATGGTTGGGCAATTGAGTGCTTGATTGGCTGTAGCATTTTCATTTCGCAGTTTTCACATTTGGCTTGCATACCTATGAGCTTGCCTCTCCTCCCATTGTGGAACAAAATACAATGTTAGGGCAGAACTATCGATGGGCCTTTGGGCATGTTTGTTAGCATGCTACATATATTTCAGAATGAAAATATGAGGTAAACAATTCTTATTGGTTTTATCTTTTGTTCTAAAAATATTCTTTGCTCGACAGCATTAACATTTGACTGTTGTTTATGCACAGATTTTGGGATTGTGCATTAAATATTTCCAACAAGCAAGAAACATTTTCGAGAGTTGCTAGCATTTCATTTTAACTAAATGGCTAAGTATCAAAGAGTAAACTTAATTCTACCTTCTTTCTCTCTACTGTTAATTTTGTGTAAAATTTAGAATCTCAAAAAAAAAAAATTATGTCTAGAGGGTTCTGCAGGTCCTTCTCCACCCACACCAACCTGTTCTCCAGTAATGGCGATGTATTCACTAGTGGGTGCTCTTATGCCCAGAAAAAGGTTAGCTAGCCATCTCCACCATTCCGTATGCAACTCAGATGATAGAGGAAAGGCTCTCAATTGGTGGAGCGCAAGGCTCTTAACCTTGAATTCGTGGCTGCAAGCACGACTCATCTAGTCAAGCTCAAGGATTTTTACCCACATGGTCATGGAAGGTCAAGGATATATGTATACCACACCCTTCCTAAGCATGATATAACAGCTCGAAGAAAGCATTTTGAGAAGATCAATCTCTCTACATTTCAATCAAGAAATTTCAAGCTCTACTTAGTGATGCAAAGGTAGTTTTCAGTCATGTACCTAGGTTGTTTCTAGCTCGACCTTGGTAGAGAATTTTTTTTGTTGTGTAATTTTCTTGTCCCAAATTTGTAGATTTAGATACGCTATATGGTAATTTTTTTTTAGGTTTTAGGTGTAGATAGGCCCTAAGGTCCAAGTGTCTGAGCCATAGCTCTGATACCATTTGTAGTGCTCTGCCTAACCGGTAGAGCACTGGGTCCATTTCTCTGATGTTCTCTATCTTAAGCTCATTATGAGTTAGTTTTAATAAAATCAAGACATTTTAATCATTTCACAGGTTCATATCCTTCTCTGTTCTATTAGTTTTATAAATGTGTAAATGTACAAATATGAACTGTAAACATGTTTATGTAGAAATAAACTTCATGATTTTTTGTAAATTAAACAAAAATACCTAGAATTTAAATTCCTGGAACCAGCGATTGTAGTAGATCCAATAGTTGTTGTAGACCTTGTAGGCTCCTTCCTCTTCCAGCTCTCCATCCAAGCCTTAATTAACAAAATGATGTGCCACCCTGCCGACCAGCTCTCATCATGTGATGGCCCTAGGAAACCCATGGGTTTCCTAGCCCCCGAGCCCACAGACCAATAATACCGAGAGCATCTTCTATATCTTTTCTCCTTTCCACCCAGTTCTGAGTCATTCACAGATATTATTCTCCTTGAGTTTTCCCCCTCCTCAAGTTTTTCTTCATTTTTCCCCTTGATGCAGAGTCTCTTCCCCCCAAAAATAAATCCCCCTCCTTATACCTCCTTCCCCACTGCCTTCCTTCTTCCATCGCCTCCTTCTTCCACTACCTCTTTCATAAATTAATTTATGTTATTCTATCTTGGGTAGTGTAGTTCCATTTTTTGTTTGACATGTGTTATTTTTATTGAATGGTAAGTGTTACACAAACCTAACCAAATGTCCTAGTATTTTACCTATGTGGTTTGCTTAAGTTTTATACTGAGCGGTAAGGTAATGGTAATTGTAGTTTTGTTAATTATTATTTATTAATAACTAAATAATAAATACTTAATAATTAACCTTAATAATATGAAATAATAATAATAAATAGAAGTAAAATAATAATTAAATATTATTAACCAATAATTAATTCATTGTAGTCTCATGATTAATTGATTGAAATGATAGCATTGCTTATGTTTAATTTAATAAAATTACTTAATAATAAACATTAATAAACGTTAATATGGGGCATTACAGAATCTTTGTGAGTTGTTCCTTTAACCCAAAATTACTTTGACTCAATTTTCACATGGTATCAGAGCGACAACAGGACAAAGGATTTTATCCTTCAACAGATTCTTTGATGGATATATGATGCATTTTGAGCAAAAAGCTCAAGCATTCTAGCATTGCACTGAAAGTCAAAGGTTTACCACATAAATCCTAAGAAAAGGAATCGTTGATCAACTTAGATTGATTTACTAAGCTAGGTGTGATGAAAACCTTAAAAGTGCAAGAAGTTCGACCTTATGGTTCCCTTTTTGTGTTTTTGCAAGTTTTTTGGAAGACTTCTACTACAATCGCTACGGCAAAAAAATGGCTTCTTCTATGGATCTTGTTACTCCTTTCAATTACCAAGAGTGGAACAGGGACATGGAGATTCAATTGCATTTCAAGAGACTCTACAACGTCACAATGGACACCATGATAGAGCCAAAGCATGTTGTAGACAAAGAAAGATACTTGAATAAGATGGATGAAGCTTTTAGGTTTCTCTACTTTTAGATTTCCAAATATCTTCATTTCCATGTCACTGGATTGAAGAATCCGGAGGAAATTTGGGTTAAACTTGCTGATCTCTTTGATAAGCAATATGACATGAGGATTTATTGACTAGAGAATGAACTTATTTCTCTTCACCCAATAAATTTCGATACTCTAAATGAATTCTTCACCAAATTCAAGCACCTAGTGCTCCAGTTGAAGAAAAGTGAAGTGGAGAAAGAGGATGATCAACTCATTCTCTCAATTCTCTCCAAACTTGGGCTGGATTACTCAATATTTGTTTCCACATTCCATACTAGGATGCTAACAACCCAAAATTGGAAAATGCATACTCTCAATGCCTTCATTGAGTTCCTCACAAATGAGCATGACTAGCTTGTGTAGATGGGGATCATTAGATCCTCCAATTATCAAGCATTGTTTTCTTTGAGGCCCAAATCATAGAAAGGGTAAGGGAAAGAAAAAGAATCAAAAGACTAATTTTGATGCTCTGAAGCCAAAGGAGAAGAACTAGCAGCAAGATGAGCCTTTTGGATCAAAGAAGCACAAGAACAAAGGGAACCAAGGGAAAGAAAAGGTCAAGTGTTCCTAATGAGGGAATGGATTTCACCCTGAACATTCCTGAATGAAGGAAAATATTGATGAAATGAATATTATCCTTGAGAGGAACAATATCAATCTTCCCAACAGTGTTAGGAAAAGAGATAATCATGATCAGGACATCTAGCTAGAAAGAGGACATGCCCTCATGGAAATTGTTTTGAAGCCTAGAGCTCTCATCATAGACACTGGTGATTCGAACCATATGGTGGCAAGAAAAGAATATTTTTCATTTGTGTACTCCTACAGCAATATTCCCATTCACATAGCAGATGATTCTTAGATTATTTCAAAAGGAAAAGGTACTGGAAAACTTGAACATGGAATCTTTTTTTATGTTTTGTATGTACCCTCCTTGGCCTCCAATATGTTGAGTGTATATCAAATGAAACACATAGGAGTGTTCAAGAGATTTTATTTCATCTCAAATGGTGTTGATATCTTAGATATTGCATCTAGGAAAATCATAGAAACAGGTCTAGCAAACCATCATGCTAAGACCTATGAGTTTTCAAATTTTTGCCAGATGCAAAGCCCACCACTATTCTGAATCATGGGAATGAGTTCACTAGGATTTGGAATGAGGTCACTCATTTACAACACATGGCTGTTTTCAAAAGGGTTCTCCCAAGTTGAAGGAGTGGACTATCATGAGACCTTTGCATCAATGGCAAAGATGGATTCCATAAGACTATTTTTTACCATTGCTGCATGCAAGCATTGGGAGGTCCATCACATAAATGTTAAGAGTGATTTTCTTCATGGATACATGCAAGAGGAGATATACATGAAGCAGTCTCAAGTATATACATCATATCCTTCCTTATTTTATAAGTTGCAAAAATCATTATATGGGTTGAAACAGGCCCCAAGATCTTGGTATGCCAAAATGGATGCATTTTTGCTCTCACAGAACTTCCAGAGATGCAAATATGATCCTAATGTATATTTGTAGTAGTATGACTGTAATATTTTTATCATATTATTATATTTTGATTATGTTTTGATAACAAGAAGAACACTTGCTTCAATTTCCTTTATAAAAACTGCTCTTCATGATGCTTTTGGAAAGAGTGATTTGGGCCTGTTGAGACAGTTTCTCGGGATTGAAATCAGACAAGACTTTGATGGGATGATGGTAAGTCAGTAAAAATATATTCTATACCTTTTAATTAATTTTAACATGGATTATTTCAAATCTGCACCATTTTATTTTTTCTCAGGAATCAGTCTTGAAGAGGGAAAATCCACTCCACCCATGGAATGCACTATTTACTGTCAGTTGATAGGAATATTTCTATACTTGAAAGATTCAAGGAATTAAATTTGTTATGCTATGAAATTTATATCATGATACATGCAGTGGCCTCATGAGATCCATCGAAAGGTAGCCAAGAGGATCCTTCAGTACATTCAAGGCACTAGATCCTACAACATTCACTATATTGCAGATTCAAAGCTAGAGTTGGTCGGTTTTATAGATTCAGATTGGGAAGGGGATAGAATAGATAGGAATTACACTTTTAGGTATGTTTTTATGTTTGGTGGTGGCCCCATTTTTAGTTCCATTAAAAATAAGGATGCCATTGCACTTTCTTCAGCAGAGGCCGAGTATAGGGGAGCAATAAATGCTTGCATCCAGGAAGTTTGGCTACAAGGCATTTTGTTTGAGTTTGAGATTCATAGTGATTTATCCACAGTAATATTTTGTGACAACCAAAGTACTATCAAGATCTCAATGGATCCAGTTCAACGATAGAGGACCAAAATTTTTGATATCCACATGCACTACATCAGGGAGTTGGTGCATGTCAGGACAATTGTTCTGCAATACTTCCCTACAGATGAACAGATTGCAGATATTTTTACCAAGGAAATTATTGAGAAAAAGTCCACTTACCTCTGTTCACTATTGGGGGTGAGTCATGAGGGTGATCCATTACTTATTTAGTGCTCAGTTTGAGGGGGGTTTTGTTCCCATTGGGTTTTCCCCTTTCCCCACTTAGCATTATTTTGAGCATTTTAGAGTTACTTTTTGTACAGGTTTACCTATGGTATTTGTTTCTGGGGCCCTAGAATTTTATTATTACTCCTCCACATGAGTATAACTTAAGGGGGGTGTTGGAGTCATTATCCAATCCACACATATTTATTTGGTCAATTTGGCCTAATTACCCACTTATCCTAAGTATTGACTTGAATTACTCACATCAGCATCAACACACCAACACACTCCTTGACATTAGCATCAACACCAACACTAGCACACTCCTTCAATCAGGGAGGCAAACTAAGCCTTATCCTTTAATCATGGAGGCTAACTAGGCTTCCTCCTTTAATCAGGGATAAAATTTGGGTTGATCCGATTTTCATAAGTGCACCAATTAGCTAACTGAATGTTGTTTCACCTAACAATTAGTTAAGATGAGTTGTAAAGGTGCCTTCCTCATCTATTTGTCTATTTTAGGATGATTTGAGTTAACTGGAGTGATTTAAGGCAACTACAACAACTTATGGTGACTCAATTGAGTTTAGTTCACTTCATCGGAGATGACTTGAGTTAGATATACACCCCCACATACTGATTGACATGCAGTTGAACTCTATTTAGTTAGACTCATCCATTATTGCATTTGATTCAGTTAGCGATCGATTAGAGTCAACTATGGTTGTGATTAGTGGCTAATTGATGTGTTTAGTGTGGATAACTGAAAACTAAGCCACTCGGCATGTTACCAATTAGAATGAACTCCTTGGGGTTCGAATTATCTTTCTATTCATGCAACTGTATCACATTGTATCTCTACTTTTGATTATTGAATACATTCTTACAAATGCAACACCTAATTGCAATGTGTTTCATGTCAAATTTCTTGTGCAATTGATTCTGAATATCTATGAGTTGTTCCTTGAACCTAAGATTAATGTGACTCAATTTTCACACTATCAATCCCTAGCCTTCTATAATATGCAACAGGCAGACATTTCACCCATGTAAGTCAGTTCCGAGACAAGTGAAACATGGGAGTAGGTAGTGGTTTGAACTATAGATTCTTTTCAATGTCATGTGTATCAGATGGAAAAACAACTTTCTATTGTTTTATGTTGTCCATAATACAATGCAGTTGTATTTTCATTTAAAATTCACTATATTGACATCTCATATTTCATCTCACAAAGGCATGAATCAGAACATGGTGGAATCGACAATAGGGCCATTGGATTTCATGAATTCCCTCATGGAAATATTCGATGGATCATTTGACAACATTACAATGGTAGCTTTATTTCATGTGGTCACCTAATTTTCGTTAATATCATTTATGATTCTAAGTTTATGACATCGTAGAATTGTAAAAGCATCCCTAGCTCTGCCCTCTTGATCGAGCCTTCCTCTTATCAAAGCTGTATCAAAAGATGTTAAATTACATACACATGTAATTCCTAAAGCAGAAAAATTATTAGATCTGGTTACACCTTCACATATGTTAAATTGTGCTAAAGAAAAACTTACCAACCATTCCATTAAGAAAATTTGGGTTGATCTGGTTTTCATAAGCGCACCAATTAGTTAACTGAATATTGTTTCACCTAACAATTAGTTACGATGAGTTGTAAAGGTTCCTTCCTCATCTATTTGTCTATTTTAGGATGATTTGAGTTAACTGGAGTGATTTAAGGAACCTACAACAACTTATGGTGACTCAATTGAGTTCAGTTCACTTCATCGGAGATGACTTGAGTTAGATATGCACCCCCACATACTGATTGACATGCAGTTGAACTCTATTTAATTAGACTCATCCATTATTGCATTTGATTCAGTTAGCAATCGATTAGAGTCAATTATGGTTGTGATTAGTGGCTAATTGATGTGTTTAGTGTGGATAACTAAAAACTAAGCCACTCGGCATGTTACCAATTAGAATGACCTCCTTGGGGTTTGAATTATCTTTCTATTGATGCAACTGTATCACATTGTATCTCTACTTTTGATTATTGAATACATTCTTACAAATGCAACACCTAATTGCAATGTGTTTCATGTCAAATTTCTTGTGCAATTGATTCTGAATATCTATGAGTTGTTCCTTGAACCCAAGATTAATGTGACTCAATTTTCACACTATCAATCCCTAGCCTTATATAATATGCAACAGGTAGTCATTTCACCCATGGAAGTCAGTTTTGAGACAAGTGAAACATGGGAGTAGGCAGTGGTTTGAACTATAGATTCTTTTCAATGTCATATGTATCAGATGGAAAAACAACTTTCTATTGTTTTATGTTGTCCATAATACAATGAAGTTGTATTTTCATTTAAAAGTCACTATATTGACATCTCATATTGCATCTCGCAAAGGCATGAATCAGAACATGGTGGAATCGACAATAGGGTCATTGGATTTCATGAATTCCCTCATGGAAATATTCGATGGATCATTTGACAACATTACAACGGTAGCTTTATTTCATGTGGTCACCTAATTTTCATTAATATCATTTATGATTCTAAGTTTATGACATCCTAGAATTGTAAAAGCATCCCTAGATCTGCCCTCTTGATCGAGCCTTCCTCTTATCAAAGCTGTAACAAAAGATGTTAAATTACATACACATGTAATTCCTAAAGCAGACAAATTATTAGATCTGGTTACACCTTCACATATGTTAAATTGTGCTAAAGAAAAACTTACCAACCATTCCATCAAGAAAAACAAATCTATGATCCAACAAAACAATATTTGTCGTCTTCCTTGCCAGTTTTTTAATAATACCATTTCAAAATACAATTGAACAAAAGATTATCCAACTTGTGATAAACATAACCAATAGAAAATATATGTGGAATGGATTGAATTATTTATTAAAAAGATAAATTAAAAAGAATTACACTTGAGTTACTTGGTTAACTCATCTTAAATATACCATTGAGACAAATTGGTATTTTTATGCAACAAAATTTAAATTTCATTTCAGAGTCTGTGCTTTTTTTCTTTCTTTCTAAGAACCCCATTTCGAATTAGAGAAATCCATTGTATATTATTATTTTGCATTCTGATTTATGGAATTGTATTTAAGGATGCACACATTTCTTAATTAGTTGGATAGAAAGATTTCCCAAATACAAATACAAGGACTTATAATCAATTAGTGAGAACTATATGGGCTAGTGCCCCCCTCTGAATCTAGTGGAATTGGTTGATATGTAAGTGGAAAATTATCTCTTACCATGTGCATATTTAGTGCACTATATTCATCATATATGTAGCTTGCATTTATTTCTAGTCCTTACCAAAGGAAGACAAGTTTTTGTAGAAACGTCGATTACCCAACAATAACGAAATACTTGATATATAATGGGTGTTGATATAGGTATCAATTAGTAACATCATAATGGAGTCTAGAATAAATTGGGTGATATATTTGGTAGGGATGATGATCTAGTGCCTCAATCAACTCAAACTAATGCTTAATATGGATTATTTCTCTTTATGCCTATAAAAGTCTATGTCCTTCAAATACAAACTGGGCTTCCCTACTCAATTTCTATTCAGTGCTAGGTATTTCTTGTAAGATAGAGATGGTATAATATTTAAACACCACAATAGAGACATTTCCATGGATTCCTTTGTATCTAAGACGTTATAGTGAAAAATATTGAAGTATTCATTGGTAGTTCAATGTAGCAACTTATAGGGACATATCATTTGTACATACTTGCTTATAGACATTAAAATGGATAAATTTTCATCTTTCATGTATGTGATTTTTATGATACAAGTATGTTTCTTTGAGTGGATCTATGTTATGTCTTATGTTTAGATTGGTCCTTTTTTTGGGAAGGGATATTGCACTATAACAAAAACCTGTGATTGGCGTCTCTTTTTGCTTCCTTTTTTTGTGTCTAAACCATATTTTAATGTATTTTTCTTTTTTTTTTGAACAAAATTATGCAATTTCACGAGTTGGTTCTATTTTAGGTGTTTTATGCATCATGTTTCTACATTCAGCTCAAATTATGATGTAATTTGCACCGGGTTTTACACCTTATTATGCGCCAGGTTTTGCATTAGGTTTTGCACCTATTTTTTCACCCATCTTTGCACATAGTTTGTACATATACTCTTGTTGCACCCCATTTTATGACCATGTTTTCATCCACTTTTACACCCATGTCACTAGTAAAAGATGACAGATAGGTGACCAGGTGACCAAAACCTTTGATCACCATGGTTTTTTCAAGGGATAAATGACAAAAAATGAGTATTGTTAAGTGAATAAATTAAAAATGATCAAATTGGTCACATGATAAGAACTAAACTAAAAATGACTAAGATAAATGACCAATTTGGTCATGGGATAAGATCTAAACTAAAAATGACCACATAACAATTTTTTATGTATTTAGTCATTTTTAGTTGTGTCACTTCAACATCAAAAAATTGCAATTTTGACAATGAATACAATTTACTAAATTTTAACACTGCATATGGATTTAGAGACCCCTTTAGTAAATTGTAGCATTGCATATGGATTCATATAGTATCATCTAGTTCAATGTTCTTATCATGTCCATATCTTATTTCACCATTTTTATTTCTGTATTATCCCTTCGATAGATCCACCAAGTTGTGTCATGTGTGTCATTATAGTGTGTTAGTTGACTAGTTGAGTCTTGGATATTTGTCATATTTCCCTTTTGTCATTATCATGTCATGAATTTGGTTTCATTATGTTTAGAATTCCATATTGGTCACATTCATATTTTGTTTGAACAAAACTGTGGTCGTTTAACCCTCTCGACATTCTATTAAAGTTTCTACAAGTTCATGTATTTTGTGTCATGTTATTTAAAAATTGTCAATTTCACAACTTCCATTAATTCTCCATATCCATCCACTGGTCATGGTTCTCCTCGCACATGTCATGTTGTGGCGTTGGTGTCATTGTGTTCATCTCATCGTATTGGCCACGTTCATATTTTGTTTGAACAAAACCATTGTTATTTGACCATGTCATCAATCTATTAAAGTTTTAGTAAATTCATATATTTTGCATCAATATATTGGCTAAAAATTGTCAATTTCACAACCTTCATTAATTCTCCTAGGAAACTATCAAAGGTATGACTCGATAATATTGTTTGGTATATTTTCCATCAAACCATTCCTTCATTCATTCCAACAAATATCCCTCTTCCACCTTATATTTCCATTTGTAAATACTAATACATGTAATTATAGTTATTTTGTGTATTCACGTTGAACCAATAAATGATCAATATCTTCCCCTTCTTTCTTACACAATTTACAGGAACCTCTCCCATGTATTACTTTTTTTTACTTGGAAATCCCATGCCAAATTATTCCTTTATTTTCTAGATTTTCCCCTCTTTTGCACTTCTTTCTCACATGGTATTATATAATAATTTTGTATTAAAACAACTCTATGATGGGATTTTGGACTAAACTAGGGAGTCCTATTAGATCTTAATCATATATGGGCCTATGAAAACCTCATAATGAATACCTTCCACAGTTATATGATACATATTTCTAACCCTAGATTCTTTTCCATTTCTCATCCCCTTGTTTCACAATAGTGTTCATAGGATCAACTGCATTAGCTAGATAATACCATAATTAAATTATGTTCATTCTAATTACTAATTATTGGGAAGATGATCATTCCCAACATAACACTGAGGGGTCAAGTTTCCAATCTCACCGTTTTTCCATTGATAATGAGTCACATGTTAGTCAAATACCTATAATATGGAAGGATTGTACTAGTACTTTAAATATAATTATAAAATCTTTACATATTTTTTATTATATTTATTATCCATTCTTTCAATGACATTGACTCCAAGTATTTCTTGTAAAATGACCTTGTGTTAAATTCCTCACAATTGATTAGCCTCCATATTTTTTACAACAAAATAACATTAAAATTAAGTATACAAATTAAATTTATTTTCCCCTTCTAAGCCTAAACCCCTTTTTTAAATATTACCCCTCTATTATTTACATTTATTTTTTCATGCTGGGAACATTAATTAGAGGGCATGTTGAAAAACGAAGGTGTCACCAAAGGTTTATGGAAAGTCCCCAAAATTTGTATTTTCCTGTAAAATACCTAAAAGGAAGAAAACATTTAGTTATTTAATTCCATCCATATAGTATAGAATCAAGTGAACCCAAAAGTACCCCTATGAAAAGTTGCTCATCATTCTCAAGCTGCTAATGAATATTAAAGTGGGGATATCCACCCAAGAATATATGCATATTTCATATAGAATAGAATATCCATCCCCATTATACTCTGCAGGCCTTTCACTTCCAACAAGCATGTAGAGCATGCATAACATACATATAGAAAGGGCCCTAGTATGACAAGTCAATGGGAACAACAAATAAATACTAGATTCACGAGTTAATGAGACAAGGGAAACTTGATTGATTCACACACCCTATAAGGTTGGCACTGGTTCAGAAGGGATTGCACCTATGAAGATCTTTGGAATGCATTGAGGCCCCCCATTAAGGTGTGTGTAATTAATTTCTTAGAGTAATTTTTGGGGACCAGAATTTGTGCCATGCGAGGATTCCTCCATATTATTCCATAGGCCTTTTCAGTTGTTCCTACCCCTTTTATCCATATTCAGGTGCATTGTATAGATTGCATTCTCCTTTATCCCGGGTATCTTGCAAAACATAACAATGTCTGGATTCTTTGATCCCGTAGTTATAGTGCTTTTACAGGTACTTCGTTTACATAGACCACTGTGTATGCTAAAAAACTAGGAAGAACATGCTTTCCCTATTGTCATTCATTTTTGGGAAATCATACTATGTAACCTACCTTGATTTATTCAACATACAAGTGGTCAACTGTATAATAAATTTTAATTGACAGGAAATAGATCTCGATCCCTTTAATGTCAACATTTTCCAATACAGGCCAATAATAAATAATCCCTTCACAGTGTTTCCACTATCTAAAAATTACATTTGTAAAATAGAAGTAGGAAAAACAAACTTCTTACCTCTAAAGATATGTTCCCATTACAAATTCCAAACCTTCATAATAGACACCTAGATTCTCCTTGGTCAATGGGAAGTTTCTAGGTGTATGTCTACAAAATTATTGAATTTTTCCAATGCGAAGTAACTACAAATGGAAAACGATTTTATTACAACCTCTCTTTCAAAAATCACCCTCTAATATAGTGAGATACATCTATTGGTATTTCTATAAATTTATCACAAAGTAGAAGTTGCAATTATTCAGACAACGATCTCTAGTTGGGAATTTTCTCCATCTAATGTTGGCAATTCCATCACTCTAGTTTTGACTGTGATCTCATTCTGTAGAGTTATTTCAGAAGGATAGGGCAATGTAAACCCTAAGATTGAGTTTCATCCAGCTCACAGTTAATTGTATCTTCTTTATGTCGAATTCCACTGGCGAATTAAATACAGATAAAGAGTGATTCCAACTCAACAAATTTCTCTTTTCTTACACTATTTTTGATCCACGATCATTCATTTGAATTATTCCTTAATGTAATGCAATATGCAAACACACGTAGTGAATTCAATTCTACTAGGGATTCAACAACAATTCCTATACATTTAATGGTACACATAGAATTTTACCCGATGCACAAGAAGCCTAAATTTCCTCTTTCCCTTGAATAATATCTATGACATATTCATAACCAAATCTATCATTAAAATCATATTTCATTTCGATGTTATAACTCTTTCATTTCACCCACATTTTTCACATGGAGATAGTACGAAACGACATGAAATTATATTTCATTCGTAAAATCATGTACATACATCTACAATTCTACTAAGAACCTGTGTTATGATCTATCCACTCTTAGGCCTGATTCATCATTTATTTTGGCTATACTTAATGAGTCATAGGGTAACTTGAGCCGCATGCTAGCAATGTCCCCAACATTTCTACATGCCATTGCGGGCTAACTTGATAGTAAAGAAGCAATTTCGTAGCAGGAAAAAAGGATTTCAACAATCATTTATCTCTCTAATTCCTCATAAAATAATTTATTTTATTAATCAACATTCATTTGAAATTATTTTATTGATCAACATTAATTCCAATTTTTCATTCTCTTCTCCATAATTATTAGCGATGAATAAATATGCATTATGATTCTTCCATTGTTTCTCAAAAATTCATATAATTAACAGAAAAAATTCAAATCTTGCTAGCTCATTTGGTTAAGGTGTGGGTCTTGTCAGAAAGGTGATGCGAGTTCAATCCCCTTAGGGGTGAGTTAGCTTCGAGGAGACACCGAAAACTTCTAGCCATCATAAGGGTTGGTGTGGTCCAGGACGCGTGTGATCCTCGGGTGAATTTGACGGCTTAGATTCCCCTGGGTTTCAGTTATATTAGCCAATGGTGGAAATGCACTGGCCTTGAGTGACGAGAATTTCTTGCAAAACAAAAAAAAAATTATAGAAAAAAATATGTTCAAGAAAGCTACAAATTAACAGATATTGTTTTAAAGGGGAGGCATGATAGTATGTATTGCATGTTCCATTTCCTATATACAATATTCCTTGATTATCTTAAGAAATGGAGAGATTATAGTGATGTTAAGGAAATCTAGTTAAATAATATTAGACAAGAGTTTCAAGAATCAAGTTTCTTCATGGTTTTCGTGAATTTGAATAAGGATGTACTAGCGACCTAGAAACATATCACAATAGCATAGAAATATTGAAAAACAATATTTATGTATTCAATAAATTTGTGAAGAGAACCATATAATAAAATAGATAATTGAAGCGATAAACTAACCATAGCTGATTTCACTAGGCCACATATTCTTTCCAACTTAAGCTTGCTACATAAAAGGTAAAATTATATACACATTTTTTTCATAAAACAACATAAGATTCAAATTTACAGAGCTCATACCACATTTATTTGTTGTTACTTTGTGTCTCTTACAATGGCATGATCATAATCAACCATATTGAGTGTCTACCTGGGCGGCATAATATTCTTCTTTTTAAATGCCAAATTGAGGTTGATTGGATGAACACATTTGCTATTGAGGCATGCAAGAAATTCCTTTTAAAACATAAAAAAAAAACATGTGACATTGTGCACAGGCCATTGAAATCATATCTCCCCTATTTTCAATCAAAACAATTAGACAACTTCTTTCCTCTAGCTGCAAGTTTTTTCCTTATGTTGCTCTTTCCATATCTGAATGTTTTCTGGAAGATTTCTTTGGAGGTACAAGCACATAAGGTGATAGCCAAAAACTAGAATTATTTCTCTTGGATCATGCAAAGTCTTCACTTTTGTGGCTGAATTGTAATAAAATATTTCCCATGTCTGTAATCATTGATGAATTCAATCACAATTAAAAGAAACCATTAATAAAAGAGAAACACAATTTGTAATCAAGAAAAAACTAGAAGAATCAAACAAACATGAAGGTGAATTCAATGACAACAACATCCAAAAAGCATGAATAAAAGGGAAACACAATGTGTAATAAAAAAATCAAAGGAAACAAACCTGAATATCTAAACATTTATGCCATTCTAGAGGAAGTGGAAACTCAATGTGAAGCTCAATACCAATTCTTAACAATTTCAATTTTTGTTCACCGACACCAATCTCATCACCAGTTTAGAATTTCCTAAATACCAAATCTATTTTCTCTTCTTAGATATGTATTCAAACATATTCTTAGATCCTAGAATCTTATAGTGTTGGAAAGGGTTTTTGGATACATCAATTGTGCAACATCGCGGATGCTGCACAAGCCCAGAGACACCGCACAAGACGAAAATTGAATATTTTATGTAATTTTGTGTCACCTTTTGTATTTTTGGACCATATTTTGTGGATATTGGTCATTATTTTGTAGATTTGGTTAATAATTAGTTATAAGTTATCTAAGTGGAACTTGAATGTAAAGGTACAAGCCTATAAATATATGATGAATCACAAATATTAGATATATTTGGTGGAAGTGAAGAATATGAGATTTATTTGAGTATATGAACTGATATTTGTCGATCTATAAACTGTGATTTTGTGTGGAAGTAATATGACAAGGTGGAAGTTGATCTAAATCATTGTGTATTTTGTGTTTTACTGTTTTTCTATTTCCTGTGACCTAATGATGAATGTTATGTGAATGTGCAACATGAATCTATGATGCGATGTTTCCCTATTTTGCATGATGTTATTTTGTTAGATTTGTTTGCGCTTCAATATATTTACTACAATTATGGTTGAATGATGCAATCTGTCAAATAATGATAACGAATTATTGGATGAATGCATGAGTCAAATGATATGTTAATGTTGCAATAAAGATGATGAGTTGATTTCACGTTGTCCTCCCCTATTTTGCGGAAACTTGATTCCGTTAGCCCTCCCTTGAAAATCTTGGGTGAGACTTCATCTGACTTGTGGGTGTTTCCAGATAGGGTAAAACCTATCTGGGTTGGTTCTCAGGGAGATTACGGTGGTTTGGCTATCGACAGAGTGAGAACCCATGTCAACTGGTTTTGTTGGTTGGGGTTTGTGTCAACAAATGGTTCTGTTTCTGTGACCTTGTTGTGACCGATGGGAGGATATGTGGCATCCATAGAGAATATAAATTCAATATTGGTTCGATTAGAAGATACGAGAATTTGTTGAGAAAGAAAATCAAAACCCTAGACTGATGATGGATAAGTGGTTGGAAATATACATACATGAAGGCCCACATGAATATTGTTTCCCTGAATTCCTGATCATATTGTTATGAGTGGTTGGTCCGATTCACCTATTACAAGAAAAAATTCCAAGGTGGAGAGCCAACATTGTGGACCCATGGGTTGATCCAAGAGCTGTAAGAAACCAACAACAAGGCATCATGGGCTATTGAATTCCAGTTGGACAGTATCTTGGAAGGTTATATCATTGATTTTGCGGTTGATACTACTAAGTATTATAGTGAAGAAGAAAGGGAATTATTCAATGGAACAAGAGGTATATTCTTATTGTCTCTGCAATTGTCAATTAAAATGCTTGCCTACAAAAAATATATATTGAAGATGCACCACGAGTAGTAAAACTATGGTATGCAGAGGCTGTAGATACCACGAAGAAAGGGGGGAGACAAATGGAAGGATAAGGGGTATATGGGTGGAATTTTTGACAAGACTGTGAGGGAAGTTGAGGAAGAAAGTGGTCTTATTAGGGGAGGAGCAATTTTTTGACAAGAGAAGAGGTAGAGGATAGGGGAAGGTATTATTGCAATCAAAACACAAGACCACGAAGGAGGACCACACAGGTTGAAGTGACCCTATAACAATGAAGAGCATGACCAGACTAAGCCCATGGTAGCAGTAAGATCAAACCCTAGCAAAAATGTGCCCATGCCTCCATGCATTATGCTACCTTCAAGAAGAAGAAAAAAGTCCCACATTGACTTGTCTAAAGTGCGAACAACATTCTAGTAGTAGATCAACATCTGTAGGAAGAAGGCCCAAGATGGAAGGTGATGAAGCGAAGTTACCCTTGTTCCATGGAAATGAGACTGAGGATCCATAACAAAATTGTTTCCTGTGTGAGCCAGTATGGATGGCCAGACAAACTGTAGATGATGATGTTAAGAAGGACCAATTGGTGGCAACCCTATAGGGTCATGCACTGGATTGGTATATGAAATTTGCGCAATTTCCTATGACGAATCCAGTGAAGACATTGGAAGAAGTGCCCATTTATTTTTGGCATAAAACTAGGTGAAATTCGAGACTCTCCTTTGGTATATTGCTCATTGTACAGGAAGCTAGTTGGTAGTTTCTTGTATCTTACACATAGAAGACCTGATTTATCATATATTGTTACTAATGTAGAAATATATATGCAGCAGCCACATGATATCCATTGGAATAAATCCAAGAGGATTCTTCAGTATGTTCAAGGGACCAAGAGTTTCAGGGTACACTATGCAGCTAGTTCTCCACTGGAACGAGTAGGATTTTATGATTCAATTGAGCTAGATATCCCAATGATAGAAAATCCACTTCATGTTTTGTTTACATAATTTCCAATGGTCCTGTTTATTGTTCAAGTAATAAACAACAAACTATTTTTCTTTCTTCAGCTAAGGTTGAATACATGGGACCAGTGAATGCAGCCACACAATGTGTGTGGTTGCAAGGAATTCCTCAGGAACTTGGTATTGCACTTGATTCATTGTCTGCCATTTGGTGTGAAAATCAAAGTGCAATAAATATTTATACATATCTAGTATAGAGGGAGAATACCAAGCACATATATATCCATATGCATTACATTAGGGGCTTAGTGCATGATCGGGTGATAGCCTTGCAGTATTTCCCATCCATCGAGCAAATTGCTGATATTTTCACTAAGAGTTTTACTGAGAAGACCTTCACTTAATTGATATCATTTATAATTGGAGTTAGTGATTCATGGTGATGGCTTCCATACACCTTCATATTTCATCCTCATTTCCATTTTTGAGGAGAGGTTTTGTTCCCATGTGGTTTTCCTCTTTTCCTTGTTTTTCATGGAAAAATAAATGTATGTTGTATAAGGTGTCTTGAGCCTTTGTTGCCAAGGCATCCATAATATTTTTGGTTAAGTTGTACTAAGTAATGGTTAAGGGAGGGTGTTATAACAGTAATCGATCCTTAGTACCTACTTTATACCTTAGTCAATTTCATCTTTTTCTAAGCATTAAATTTCTATGGCTTAGACTAAGGGAATTTGATCTAGGAGGTGAACTAGTTATTTTCATACCATTCATGCATGCACCAATGCTATATATCAGTCAACCCAGAACATGTGCATCATTATTAATTCCTTGGAGCGTTACCTCCTTGATTTGGGGAATCTGCATTTGACTAGGGGCGCTAATGATGTATTTTGTCCATTTTGGCTCTCCTAGGAGCATTTATTGCTAGATTGAGCCTCCCACACAACTCTATTTTCTCATCCACACATTCCTTGGACTCATTATTTCTACAGTACACTTCACTAATGTTCACATGAGGTTTTCATTACTGTTTGGGATAACTTAGAGCTTGATTGGTCCAACTAGGAGGGATTGAGGTCAATTTTAGCCATCTCATATGTACACTTAGACTTGGCTTCATAAGCCTCATGAATTGATCCTAATGCAATATATACCTGATATAAACACATTCATATGTTATACAGTTCAATAATATTCACTTTGTGTTCACATGTGTATGTAAAGTTTGTTCCTCTTTCAAGGTTTATGTTGGATTTTGCAAACTAACTCGAATTATGAGTCTCTCATGCTCCTAGATCCATTTCTAGATCAAATTCTCACACTCCTCTTGTTATCTAAAATTTAACATTTTGCATACAAAATTAAATGTTCAATACCTTCCATGCTATTATTATAATATAGTTAGTGTTTCCATCTTTGCTTCATGTAGAAGTTACAATGATACTTTAGAAATTTTTTATCATGAATTTTTGTTCTCATATAACATGTACTAATCATGAATAATCTAGACTACCAATATAAATCAAATGTAAACGTCAAAACAAAATATTTATACTTCTGATGATATGACAACAAGTAAATCAAAGAACCAAACATCTTCAACCTTTCAACCCTCTTTATCTCTCCTACACCTACAACTAACCCATTGGATCCTTCACTCTCTCATACTCCAACACCCTAACCACTTTTCCTTATAATTATTATGAAACATAAGACCACAACCCTATAACTCTTAATTATACACCCCTTGTCTTTAACTGCACTACCTCTCACCAAATTTCTAACCCTTTTTATCTCTATATATTTCTCTCCCACAAACCCCCTCCTCAACCCTACCCCTAATCACCTCCAATTTTCTCTCTCTCTCTCTCTCTCTCTCTACCCCTTACACCACCACCCCTTAATTTCTCACCCCCTACTCTCTAACACCCCTCTACTCTCATGCCTACAATTAACCCTTGTCATCTTTCCTTCCTTCTCTCTCCCCTCCTCCCCCAAACCCTTACAAACACCCTCTCTAATTCTCTCTCATCCTTACTCCACCTCCCCCTAACCCTAACAACCACCCACTTTGTTTCTCTAACCCTAAACCTCCCTCTCTCCCCAACCATGTCTCTCTTTCTCTCTTTACCCCTA
>LPNX010243165.1:61323-94561 GCA_001517045.1 Pseudotsuga menziesii | reverse complement strand
ATTGACCATATACAGGATAAATCACAAGAAATACAATTCATAAAATACACAGCCAAATCATAATCATAATCATATCAAAGCAGAACCTGTATTGAAGATGTAGAGTATTTCATGTCATACAGAATATCATCAAAAATGGACTTCCATCACTCCAATTGCCACCCTTTCTCATCTAGTGACTATCCTTATATACAAAATATCTACTTTTCTAAGATAGCTATAAGATCCTACTTCTATGGATCGAGCTCTTTCAAAAATAGAAAGGTCAATCTCCTTTAAACAGTTTTTTAATACAAGTGTAAACTAAAAGAGACATCTGTCAATAAACAAAATTGCTTTCAAAAGCTAATTATAACTCTAAATCTAAATACTTTTAGAAGCCTCTGCCAAGATAGTTAGATCACTTATAACCTGGGACTCTTTTTGCAACCTGGCAAACTCATCATCTTTGTTCTCCTCCTTACTCTGAGCCTTCATGTGTTTGAGTTGCTTCTGGATGGTTCTTTTTTCCTTTAGAATATCTTTACATATTGACAGCAATTTTTGATAATATGCTTCCTTATCCTCCAGATATTCTCGAAGTCTTTTATTTGCTATCATTAACTTTTTATTACTGTTTTGTAAAAGCCTAGTTTGCTCCTTATATGTCTCCAAAGATTTCTTGACTTGATTTAATTCTGGAGTTATTTCAAGGTCTTCTTCTTTCATGTGGACCTCATCTTCCTGTGGAATCCTTGATGCTGAGCAATCCTCTGAATCAACTTGTTTGTTTGTGCAAAATATTTCTAGTATAAACCCTACAACTCCTTGAATGTCAATGAACTTCTCATTATCTAAACAATACTGAACTTTAGATGTATGTACAGTCTCTTCACTGAAAGCATCACCTATCATCACGATTTCCTCAAAGTCTTCATGTGCTGATTTCATCTTTGCCTGCAACCTCCTTCTTAACCTAGTCCTAGGCTTCACATCCATGCTCTTTGACTTCAACAGCTAATCACGAGCTTCATTTTTTCAAGTTATATTCTTTAACATAACACTTAACTTTTCAGGGTTTTCATCTATGAATGAAGTTTCAGGACATAAACTTTTCTCAACTAGTCTCTCTATTAAACCCTTACCTTCCTCTACAACAGCTTCAATTTGTTTTTTGTGATTTGTTGTTTGCTGGTACAAGTCTTCCATTACCCCTTTTACTTTCTCTTTAGTATTTTATTCAAAACCTAGCTCTGAAAGCAGAGTTTCCCAAGTTCGTCCTTCCCTATGCAATTGTGCAACAATCAACAGTTTTATTAAACCCTGATGGTATACTGAATGAGCAGTATGCTCTGGATGGCCTTGAACCCATGCAATCATCTTTTGCAGGCTTTTCAATAGGTAGAATGGGAGATTGAGCTCCAAGCTTCCACTGAGGTGCATCAGCAACCTTAAATGGCATTTGAGAACCTATCATACCAACCATTGCATGTAATATAATTTTGCACCATTTCTAAAGGAATTTTCCAGCTAGGTTTTATTTTGCTCACATAGATACCATTTTTTCAGCCTAATTTTTCAAAACCTAGCATTAAAAACTCACTGTAATCTCCTTGAAAGTCATGTTGCTTAAACCATCTTTCTCCTTGCACCGGAACATCTATTGCTTCAGCAATAGACTCTTCATTTACCCTGACTGTTAAACTTTTGAGCTGAACCATTTCATGTTTATAGTTTTTTATAAAAGCCATAGTTACTTGTGAATGATAACCCTGTAATTGTTCACAGAAAGTAAACCATCCAGTATTCTTCATCAATTCAGCTAATCTTGGAAACTTCAGTATCCATTCTGTGTTATTGGGCTCCAATCTGCAAATCAAGCCTCCTGGTTTACTTCTCACCATGATTTTTGAATCCTCTTCCTCTGTTATCTTTGACATTTTTGAAACCCTTTCACAATATACACTTCCAAAAAGACTTTATGCTGTTTTTGTTTCCCTGCAGTAGTTTACATTCAAATGCAGAAAAATATACAATGTAAACTTTTCCCTCTTCAAGAACAAGAATATAGGATCAAAACAAACCCCTGCTACTTCAAAACTACTGTACACAATTTTTCATTATTTTAGCCATCCAAATTTTGGGATCCTGAACAATAATTGTCCACATCATAGAAACGGTTCTCTAAATGATATTCACCAAGTTCAAAAGGTCATTCAAGCATAATAACATGACAATTTTTAGGGAAAATAAAATATCATATTCAATCAATCAAAACTGCCATTGTTGGTACCAGTACTCATTACATGAAGTGCCTCGATTTTATATGCAAAACAGCTGTGCAAGCTAATGAGTGACACGATGTAACACATTATTTCTTAAATAGGAATAGTTTCAAGGAGTAATTATACCAAGTACCGAGTCTGTCAAATATGAATATGTTTATATATACCATAGTTTCATGGTCATATTTTTTACACCCAATGGTACTTATAAATAACAACATTAATGAAATACTCTTTGAAGAAATGCTGCCAGTTTGTAAAATGCTGTCAGTTTGAGAAATGCTGCCAGTTTGAAAAATGCTGCCAGTTTTAACAATCCAATTCATAATATAAAACCTCTTGCACTTAATATAGGTTCATAGCTTTAAATGAGTGATGATTTTGAGGCTTCAAAAAATATAATAAGAGAAATATAAAAATAATGGCATTCAATCAAAAAGAAGGTATAAAAACAAGGTAAAAGTTATAAAAAAAAAACTTGTCATAATAAAAGACCCTAAGATAAAAGATCAAACAACCTTAGAGATAACATCTGGCTCCATCTGGGGGCAAGGTTTTTCCTGTAAAACTTTGAGAACATGTTGACCTATGCCTTCAAAAATATGCTAAAGTCATTTCTGCCTTATTGGGATGGAGTCTTATTCAAAGCAAAATGATATATATAGTGAATATGTACAATGACCCTTTATCCCTCAATATGTATAAAAATGCTTTAAAAAATGTCCATTGAGTGGACTTGCAATCTCCTCACCATTCAAATTTTGCAAAACAAAAGTGTTGTTTCCTAGGATCTTGATCACTAAAAAAGGCCCTATCCATAAATTATCGAACTTCCCATGCTTACATTTTTCTTCCTTTCATGCATCCCACATGAGAACAAGGTCACCCATTGCAAACATATCTTTTTCAAATTTCTTATCAAATCTTTCCTTCATTCTTGTTTTATGCCTCTCATCTATATTTTCGATAGCTTCTCTCTCCTGCTGCAATTGAATTATCTGAAACATTCTTCTTCTTATATCCTCAGGTTCTTCTTTTATTTCCTGCATAAATTTAATGATTGAAGTCACTAATTGAATAAGGAAAACAACATCAACTACATATACCAATTGCAAAGGGGATGTCCCAATTGACTTCTTAATAGTTACTCTATCGGCCCAAAGAGCAAATTTAAATTTGGTATCCCAACTCCTTTTATTTTCAAATAACATTTTCTTGATACTGTTTACAATGTCTTTATTACTGAATTTTGCTAATCCATTACCCTGTGGGTAGTATGGTGTTGACTGTTTCAAGTTAATATTATTTTCTTCTCAAAATTTCACCATCTTTATTGATTTAAAAGCGGGAGCTCTATTAGTGACTAATTTCCTAGGGCATCCAACCCTATCAAGAATGTTTTCCTAAAGGAAATTAATTATGACTTGTTCAGTTGCTCTCCTTGTAGGAACTGCCTCTACCCATTTAGTGAAAAAATCAGTAGCAGTTAGAATCCATTTATGCTGTCCACTATAAGGAGGATGAATTTCACCAATGAAGTCTAAACCCCACTGCTGAAATGGACCATTTACTGAAATAGGCTTCAAGGGTAAGGACTGAATTTTATGCTTACCTGCAAACTTTTGACACTCCACACATGATCTAACCTAATGATACACATCTGAGAAAAGGGTAGGCTAATAATATCCTCCTCTTAGGATTTTAAAAGTAGTTGCCTTCCAATACTTGTGCCCTCCACATACTCCACTATGCAATTCTGAAATAACAACATCAACTTCCGATTTCTCCAAACATTTCAACAATATTCCTCTCGGATCCTTCCAGTACAAAACCTAATCTATTAAAACATAATTCATTGCTTTTAGTTTTAATGATTCACATTAATTTCTATTCAATTCCAAAGGGAATTGTAAGTACAAAAGGAAATATACAATATCTTTATACCAATCAGACTCACCATACCTGCTATAAACCTGCTGCTTACTGTATTATGTTGCCATATCTTGCTCTGAATGTTCTGCCATCACATGAAGATTTAAAACCTGACAATTTGATTCTGTTAGAAGCTTAGCTAATCCCTAGCCTTTTATCAATTTTGTGGGTTTGATATCCACGTCATATTCCATAACCTTAGCTATCCATATGCCTCTTTTTCCTTCGCTGTCAGGCTATGCTAAAATCTCCTTGGCTGCTGAACTTGGAACATATGCCAAAACCTTAGAATGTAAAACATATATTCTAAAGAATTTAAGAGCTTTAACTAATGCATATGCTTGTTTTTCCATTATATTATATTTAAGCTTTGAGTCTCTTAATGTTTTACTGAAAAAGGAAGTTGGTTTTTCCAAACCATCTGAGTTCTTTTACAATAATATAGCAGCTATAGTGTCTTCTGATGCAAATGAGAAAATTGCAAAATATTTTGTATAATCAAGAGCTATCAATACTGGTGCTTCTATTAATTCCTGCTTTATGGCTTCAAATGATTGTTTAGCCTGGTTTGACCATTTAACCTCCCTATCCTTCTTAAGCATCTCAGTGATATGTTTGATAATTTCTGCAAAATTAGGAATAAACTATCTTAAAAAGTTGATTTTTCCAATGAAAGATTGAATTTCATTTTTATTTCTAAGAATACTAATATTTAAGATGGCCTTTACTCTCTCTGGATCTATTTTTATTCCTTCAGCAGAAAGAATATGCCCTAACAATTTACCTTCTCTCAGAGCAAAGTGAGACTTTTTTGGGTTTAATGATAAACCAAACTTTTTGCATTTAATAAAAATTTGTCTCAAATGTTTTAGATGATCTTCATCAAACTTGGAGAAGATTGTGATATCATCTTGGTATATCACTACAAATTTTTTATTTTCACCCACAAAAGCTATATCCATAGCCCTCTGAAAAGTGGCACCTGCATTCATAAGCCCAAAGGGCATTTTATCATACATAAAGGTCCCCCATGGAGTTGTAAATTCTGTTTTTTCTCTGTCTTCCAGCTGTACTGCAATCTGGTTATAACTAGAAAATCCATCAATCATTGAAATTTTGTGAGATCCTACAACCCTCTGCAAAATTTGATCTATTTTTGGCAATGAATAGTTATCTTTCATACAAGATCTATTCAAGTTCTGAAAATATACACAAAGTCTTATCTCTCCATTCTTCTTACGTGCAGGCACCAAATTCGCAACCCATGATGAATATCTTAGAGGTACAATCATTTTTGCATCTAGTAATTTTTTTACCTCTTTTTCAATTACTGGCAGCAATACTGGGTTAAGCGTTGTAAGCTTATGTTTGAAAGGATTAGTATTTGATTTCAAAGGAATTTTGTGCTGAATTATGCTAGTATCATATGTTTTTAAATCATGATATGACCAAGAAAAAATTTCCACAAATTCTTTCAGCAAACCAACATATTTTCTACTTTCTTCTTCTGACAGCAATTTTGACAATTTTACCATCTTAGGCTGATTTTCAGAACCAATGTTATACTCTATAACATTCTCCTCAGTAGTATAAAAAGTAGGTTTTATCAGTGTATCATCTTTTGAAAACAACCTCTCTAACGGAACAAGTCCCTTAGGAATAAAATTCCCTTTTAACTCAACAATTTTGTGATCATCAATTGAATTATTTTTGCAAGGTTCATTTTCTATCCATTCAAAATCATGTTCATGATCAACTGTATCATTTGAGAATTCACCTACTAACTCTAGAAATTCTTTTATTTCCTGATCATCATTAAAAACTTTCCAATGTTTGATATTATCTGGGACAGAGGGTTTGTACCTTAAATGAATTGGGTATTTCAAATGAGTTACCTTTGGAACTTTGAAATAGGCTGTTGTTAAGGCTAGGGAATCAGCTGTCTCATTGTATTCTCTTGGAGAAAAAGTTATATTGAAAGCCATAAAGGAATTTTCAATTAAATCCCAAGCCTCATTCCTATAAACTTTCAATAAATATTGCTTTACCTGGAAAACACTTTTTACTTGCTGAATTACTAATTCAGAGTCACCAAATATAGCAAGTTCTTTAATACCCAAGTCTTTTGCTGCTCTTAACTGAAGAATCAAAGCCTCATATTCAATAGTATTATTTGTTGTTTTAAATTCCAATTTGTACATAAGGGAAATTACCTCACCTCCAGCTGAAATCCATAATACTCCTGCTCCTGCCCCCTCCTTACTTGATGCACCATCAAAATACAACTACCATAACCCATCTGGTTCCTCTTTCTTTACCTGAACTGGAATATCTTTCTATACTTGTAAAACCCCTTCAATTTCATCATTTAATTGCAACATACAAGAACCAAGATTTTCATCTATTGAATATGTCGGATGATTATTAGGGTGTCTACTATCACTTACCAAATATGCCATCTGTACTTCTCTGTAAAGTATTCTGAATTCTCCTCCAAATACTAGAATTTTAGCATATGAAAGATCCATTTGTAGAGTTCCTCCCACTTTCTTTGCCCAGGATCTAGACAATAGCATAGCAAATATAGGAGAAATCTCTGTTACAACTATATCCATCAATACACTCTTCATAGGTACCTGAGTTAAATTCACCACCAGATCTTTGATTACCCCAATACACTTCATTGTCCTAGAATCAAACACATACAAATCATGGTATGGTTTAGTAGCACTCAGTCCTAAAGCTTCCATGATTGCTTTTGGCATGAGGTTATGTGAAGCTCCAGAATCTAGCAGACAATTATGCAATAGTTGATCATGTACTGAAAAGGTTACATAAAATGGAGGGGGATATTCTGAATTATCATCAGGCTGATCAAAAAATTTTGACCCCACAATAATAGTAGGTTTTTCATCTTGCAAATTAATTTCATCAGATGGGATAGGAGTAGGATTCACTGCATTTTTGAAAGTTTTAAAAGTTGCTTCCCTGTAAACTTTAATCTTAATCAACTTTGTTAAAGGCACAGGGATTTTCACTTTATTAAGCTCATGCTCAAAACTGAAACCACTTACAGCTTTATTCACCTCCTCAAGATTTACCACTTCGTATTTTCTTTCTTTTACAATTTGTTTCTAATTTGAAGACATATTTTGTTTAATAGGATGAGCTTTCACCAACTTTTTAGCTTGTGCTGCATGTTTTTCCGTTGATCTAAGACCATATGATATTTTTGGTATTTCCTAAAAAAATTCAGGCATAGACATCTGATAATCATCTTCTTCATAATGATCTAATTCTGTAGCATAATGATAATCAGATCTAGTTAGAAAATGAGAGGAAGAATCATCATCAAACTGACTAATATTATGTTCTTGTTCTTCCAAATCATCTAACTCCCCCTCATCTATCTCATATGATTCGTCATCTCTGACATTATTATTTTGAAAAGGAGGTTGAATCATTTGTTCTTCATTTTCTCTCCTATCTCTCTGAATATCATTATTTCATCTTTCTCTTGGCAAAAACCTAGGAGCAAAAGGTCTTCTAAACTGATTTTAATTTATTTCACCTTCTGTTATAAGTTTATTTTGATTTCTATTTCCCATTTCCAACCTATCAATCTTAGCAGACAAATTTTTTATGATTTTATTCATTTCATCCATTTTACTGTCTAAAGATCTTCCTATATGGTTGGATGTAATGATTTCTTTTTTACCCTCTTTGTCTACAATTTGATGTTATGTTTCCTCTTTGAGTTTATTTGAGGCTAAAATATTTGAATCTACTTCTAATGCTGCATTTTGCATATTTTGAAGTGACACATATTTTCTTTCTCTCAATAGCAAAGAAAACTCATGATCAAATGAGTTTGCATAAGTTAACTTTTCTGATGTCTCGGTGGGTTTTATTTCAGCTGGAATGCTACTATACATTTTATTAAATCTTTTGGAAAAATATCCCACAGCTTCATCTTTTTTTCTCTTTAATGATCCAAACTCTGTCATGTAATATAAATAATCTTTAGTGTCCCCCCATTGTCTCATAAATGCTTATTCTAAAGCATCTATACCATCTATTGAGTTTGGTGGTAATTCTCTAAACCACTTTCTAACCTCTCCATCTAAACTTTGAACAAAAACCCTCATCCAAACATCCTCATGTTCAAAATTGTGATTGTCTGCATAACTACAGAATGTATTCCAGTGTTCCTCTGCAGTAGCATCTCCTTGGCCATTAAATCTTGGAAGGTATTTTTGATAATATCTTGTTGGGAGAGCATTGAGAGGATGGGGTAAAACCAGTGGGTCATATCTTGTTGCTACCATAGCAGCCATTCAATTTTGAGGTTGAGCCATTCTAGGATTGGAAATGTTTGAACTTGTATTAGATTGAAAGGTGCTTGAATGTTGTGATGAGGGAGACAAATTACCAGGATTTGACTGATTCACTGGGATGGTCTTAACAAAAGGAATGTGGGTTGAAAATAAAGAAGAAGCTCTTGTTTGCAATACTTCAAGTTTATCCTTCTCTGACAGCAAAGGATTTGTAAAGACACAGAAATTGTCAATTTGGGAAGGGGTAAATAATAGGTCTAACTCTTCTCTTCCTTTTTCTGAATGTGGGTCAAAAGAAGGAACTGGGATAGATGAATATTCAGGGATCTCCAAGGCTGCAGGCTATTTGAATTTTTCAGATGAAGTGGAAATTAAATTTCTCGTAGCCTCCTTTAATAACTGCTCAGGATCCAAGACTCCTGGATTGAAAGGGGATGAGGGATTTCCTCGAGTTCCTATCTTTTTTAAAGCCACTGTAACTTTTTATAGGTGACTAATGTAGTCTATAATAGGTATAACTGATTTTGTTCACCCTGCAAAATTAGTTTCATAAGAATGTCGATTACCCAGGGAAGATGTCCTTTCCTTTCTTCATCCTTGGTAAAAGCACCATAAGATGTTATCCCTAAAGTTGAACCTAGGCTATAGGAGTTCAATCTTAAAGAAATATTTTTCAAAAATATAATTCAATGAAATCAAGATAAAAAACTGGGCTGGTATGTAATCAAAGCTATAGAAAAATCACATAATCATTAAAGAACTATATAACATAAAACATAATACAAAATCCAATATCAAAGGAACTACGATCATGAATTTATGAAATGAGACTGACTTTGTTATTAAAATTTTAAAATATAAATGTATTTCACTATAAGAATCATGTAATGGGATTCAATTGACCATATACAGGATAAATCACAAGAAATACAATTCATAAAATACACAGCCAAATCATAATCATAATCATATCAAACCAGAACCTGTATTGAAGATGTAGAGTATTTCATGTCATATAGAATATCATCAAAACTGGATTTCCATCACTCCAATTGCCACCCTTTCTCATCTAGTGACTATCCTTATATACAAAATATCTACTTTTCTAAGATAGCTATAAGATCCTACTTCTATGGATCGAGCTCTTTCAAAAATAGAAAGGTCAATCTCCTTTAAACAGTTTTTTAATACAAGTGTAAAATAAAAGAGACATCTGTCAACAAACAAAATTGATTTCCAAAACTAATTATAACTCTAAATCTAAAGACTTTTAGAAGCCTCTGCCAAGATAGTTAGACCACTTAAAACCTGGGACCGCTTTTGCAACCTGGCAAACTCAACATCTTTGTTCTCCTCCTTACTATGAGCCTTCATGTGTTCGAGCTGCTTCTGGATGGTTTTTTTTTCCTTTATAAAATATTTATATATTGATAGTAATGTCTGATAATCTTCCTCCGTATCCTCCAGATCTTCTCAAAGTCTTTTATTTGTTGTCATTAACTTTTCATTAATGTTTTGTAAAAACCTAGTTTGCTCCTTCTATGTCTGCAAATATTTCTTCACTTGATTTAATTCTTGAGTTATTTCAAGATCTTCTTCTTTCATGTTAGCCTCATCTTCCTATGGAATCCTTGATGTTGAGCAATCCTCTGAATCAACTTTTTTTTTGTGCAAAATATTTCTGGTATAAACCCTGCAACTCCTTGAACATCAATGAACTTCTCATTATATGAACAATACTGAACTTTAGATGTATGTATAGTCTCTTCACTGAAAGCATGATCTATCATCACAATTTCCTCAGAGTCTTCATGTGCTAATTTCATCTATGCCTACAAATTCCTTCTTAACCTAGTCCTAGGCTTCACATCCATGCTTTCTGACTTCAACAGTTGATCACGAGCTTCATTTTTTGAAGTTATATTCTTTAAAATAACATTTAACTTTTCAGGGTTTTCATTTGTGAATGAAGTTTCAGGACATAAACTTTTCTGAACTGGTTTCTCTGTAAAACCCTTACCTTCCTCTACAGCAGCTTCAATTTGTTTTTTGTGATTTGTTGTTTGCTGGTCTGAGTCTTCCGTTACCCTTTTTCCTTTATCTTTAGTCTTTTCTTCAAACCCTAGTTCTGAAAGAAGAGTTTCCCAAGTTCATCCTTCCCTGTGCAATTGTGCAACAATCAATAGTTTTATTAAACTCTGATGGTATATTGAACGAGTAGTATGCTCTGGATGGCCTTGAACCCATGCAATCATCTTTTGCAGGCTTTTCAATAGGTAGAATGGGAGATTGAGCTGCAAGCCTCCATCGAGGTGCATCAACAACCTTAAATGGCATTTGACAACCCCGTCATACTGACCATCACATGTAATATAATTTTGCACCATTTCTAAAGGAATTTTCCATCTAGGTTTTATTTTGCTCACATGGATACCATTTTTCTAGTCTAATTTTTCAAAACCTAGCATCAAAAGTTCAATTTAATCTCCTTGAAAGTCTTGTTGCTTAAACCATCTTTCTCCTTGCACCGAAACATCTATTCCTTCAGCAATAAACTCTTCATTTACCCTGACTATTAAACTTTTGAGCTGAACCATTTCATGTTTATAGTTTTTGATAAAATCCATAGTTACCTGTGAATGATAACCCTGTAATTTTTCATAAAAAGCAAGCCATCCATCATTCTTCATCAATTGGGCAGATCTTGGAAAATTCAGTATACGTTCTGTGTTATTGGGCTCCAATCTGCAAATCAGGCCTCTTGGTTTTCTTCTCACCACGATTTCTGAATCCTCTTCCTCTGTTATCTTTGACATTTATGCAACCCTTTCACAATATACACTTCCAAATAGGAATTTATGCTGTTTTTGTTTCCTTGTAGCAGTTTACATTCAAATGCAGAAAACTATACAATGTAAACTTTGCCCTCTTCAAGAACGAGAATACAGGATCAAAACAAACTCCTGCTACTTCAGAACTACTGTACACATTTTTTCATTATTTTAGCCATCCAAATTTTGGGATCCTGGACAATAAATGTCCACATCATATAAATGGTTCTCTAAATGAAATTCACCAAGTTCGAAAGGTCATTTGAGCATAATAACATGACAATTTTTAGGGAAAATAAAATATCATATTCAATCAATCAAAACTGCCATTATTGGTACCAGTACTCATTACATGAAGTGCCTCAATTTCGTATGCAAAACAACTGTGCAAGCCAATGAGTGACATGATGTAACACATTATTTCTTAAATAGGACTACTTTCAAGGAGTAATTATACCAAGTACTGAGTCTATCAAATATGAATATGTTTATATATACCATAGTTTCATGGTCATATTTTTTACACCCAATGGTACTTATAAATAACAACATTAATGAAAGACTCTTTGAAGAAATGCTGCCAGTTTGTAAAATGCTGCCAGTTTGAGAAATGCTTCTAGTTTGAAAAATGCTTCCAGTTTTAACAATCCAATTCATAATATAAAACCTCTTGCACTTAATATAGATTCATAGCTTTAAATGAGTGATGATTTTGAGGCTTCAAAAAATATAATAAGAAAAATATAAAAATAATGGCATTCAATCAAAAAGGTGTAAAAACAAGGTAAAAGTAAAAAAACAAAAACTCATCGTAACCAAAAACCCTAAGATAAAAAATCAAACAACCTTAGAGATAACAACTAGATAACCATTTCAACAATGAACTAGACCATATCACAAGATAAATCTGTTAACACACACACAACCTCTAGCAAGCATTTCAAAATAGCTTCTCAACCTATTTTGAACATCAAAACATATTTCTTCCCATTTTGGCAGACTCCTATTTCACACATGTGAACACTCTATGGAGACCTAAAGTCATGAGCAGACGGAAAACTTACCAAAGAATGGATCCATGACATTTGATCAATTTACTTGCACAAAGACAACCCTTGGTGAGAATTTCCAACGGACCTCTCAAACTCCTATTTTTCACACTTGGTCAATTTTCTTTTGTTCTCACTATGCAAAATATTATTTTTCCTATTTTTGGTAGATTGATATTTTGCATATGAGACCATCATAAGACAACCTAAACATATGGATGGATAGTCAGTTCACCCAGGAACAATCCTATGCTACCTAATGAATTTTATCATCAAAATAACCCCTCCTTGAGGGCATTTCAAAATGCCTTTTCAATTTCCTGAATCTAACACAACCATTTTTCTTATGTTCTTAAAATGAAAAATAATTTTTTCTTACTTTTGGCAGATTTATATCTTTGTCATAAAACACTCCACAAGATAAATGAGACCATGGTTAGATGCACCTATCAACAAGATATAGACTAATACTTTCATATTATTTTTCTAATCATCTTATGAGATAGGGCGGGCATTTCTCCATGAGGCCACTGAGGTTGTTTTGCCAGTATTGGAATAGTGCAAAATATCCTGAAACTCTATTTTGGCAGATTGTTATCTTTGTCATCAAACATCTTCTTTGAGAAATGAGACCATGGTGAGATATACTCTTCAACAATATATAGGATTATAGCTTCAGATAATTTTTATTTTACACCTATAAGGTACGGCGGGAATTTTCCCAAGGCCACATGAGACATGTTTTCCAACACTTCGACAATTTTCTTAGTCTGGTCCAATCTACCTAAAACATTGTTTTGGCAGGTTCATAACTTCTTCCTCAGCTACTTTCAAGACAATATGAAGACATGGTCAGGTAGGCCACATATCAATCTACAATACCCCCATATGGTGCGGGCATTTTCTTAAGGCTACCTGAGCCAGTTTTCCAACACTTAAGTCATTTTTAGGACTTTACCCAAAATTTATTCTGAAACCTCATTTTGGAAGATTCATAATTGTTTCTTTAGACATGTTTAAGGAGAAATAATACCATTTTTAGGTATACAAACCAACACACTATAAGACCGCCATGTGCTGTGGGCATTTACTCTAACCCATAATTTAGGGTGACCATCTTTCTAAGGCTACTTAGCCATTTTTGCTTGCTCTAGCACTAACCCCTGTTTTGGGAGGTCCATAACTTCTCCCTTAGGCAATTTCAGGACAAACTAAAGACATGGTCAAGTAGGAAAAACAATAATGTACAGGACCCCCATGTGGTGCGGGCATTTATATTCTCCAATAAATTATGGTGTGCATTTCCCTAAGGAAATTTTTAATAATTTCCCCATACTTAGTCATTTTCCTGTTTTTCACCAAATTACCATATTTTTCCAAAACGATTTTCATTAATGTTGTCATCAATGACAATACTATTCATCATAGTCTTCATGTTTTTCTTTATAGAAGTTGGTATATAATATAATGCATTTATAAATATACTTATATCTAATGTATTTGATAAGTTAATGTTTGGTATTGTGTAGGTAAGACAATTACTTGTCACTACGAGGATTTTTCACTATGAATGAAAATGCAAGAAATTTTGCTCAGTTTAGAGCAGCATTAGAGGTGAGGGGAGACGGAAAATGTTATTTCCCTTCCTCTAATTGCATGGGCTTATAAAGAAGAATAATTTTAATAACGACAGCTGAAATCCATTGTAGGGAGAAGGGGCACGCCGAAGGGGGTTATGAATATTGTCCCTTGGTAAGAGGTTATTCAATTTTAATGTATTCTCTATAATAGTCATCATGTCATGAATTTCAGTAAAATGTCTTATCGTTTTATTATATGTTCTATACACACTAATTTTACTATGTTGTTTGTAAATATATAGACAATGCCCCCAAAATGTCCCCTTCCAAAGAGTTATTTGCCAAGTACTAGCAGAAATACTCATTTACAAGGTGACGAACATCTAGATCAGAATGTTCAAGCTAATCAAGTTCTTAATGATGATATGGATGGATATAATGTTATTGTTACAAATTAGGAAAATGGGATACATAGATTGATCCAAGACACATTTTCTCCAATGGATGAGGAAAACCAAGATGATAGTCATGATGTTGATCCTCTACTCGAGAAGGAATGTCAACCTCTTTATGAAGGCTCAAAAACAAATCTTCTATATTCTATATTGTTGTTAGTGAACTTGACGGTTTTTAATGGTTTATTAAACAACTATCTCACATAGATACTAAGGTACGTAATTTGTTAATTATTTATGTCTACATGTTCACATGTACATAAAGGGTTGAATTTTTTCCTATATTGCTATTGTTATCTAATTTGTAAAGTATGGATGCGATATTGATGATCAATATTGTTTACATTGACTTATTCTTTTGAATTTTGTAGATTGTTAGGTGAATTTCTATTACCAATGTCAAATATTTTACCACGCACGTATTCAGAGATACATGTGATTCTGAAAGAATCTGGAATGGAGTATCAAGCTATTGATGCATGTTTTAATGATCATATCATATACTATGGACAATATGCATTAGAAAATGAATGGAAACAATGTCAAACAAGTAGGTATCGAACTGATAAAGTGACAAAAAAGGTTCCTCACAAAGTTCTTCGTTATATTCTTACAATTCCACATCTCCAATGATTGTTCAGGTGTCAAAGTATAGCACAGTTTATGGATTTCCATGCAAAGAACAGAATTCAAGACAATGTTCCTCGAATTCTTGCAGATGGGTCTGCATTTAGGTACATAAAAGAAAAGTGGCCAATTTTCAAAGAAAAACCTTGTAATGTTAAACTTTCATTGGTAGCTGATGGTGTCAATCCATTTGGAGAGCTTCATTCTATCTACTCGGTGCGGCCTATTTTTGTTATAAACAAGAACCTTCTTCCTTCGATGTCAGTCAAGAGAGAGCACGCAATGTTGGCAATGATTGTTCCAGGTATTTAATTAATTTGTATTTTTTTACTTGAAATTTTGAGCACTAAATATTTCATTTCTTTGTTTCATGTATGATAATTATGTCTTTTATATATAATGGTATATAGCTAAATATAATTAATCATGTATGTTGGACCAATTAGGTAAGTACCAGGTTAAAGATATGAACATATATATTGAGCCTCTTATCGATGATTTGTTGAAGTTATGGGTTGGCATCACTATGTATGACATCTCTAGACCAATAGGGAAAAGAAGATTTCAATTCCATGGAATACTTGGATGGGCAATTTATGATGCTCTTGGGTTAACACATTTTTGTGGTATATTGTTACTTTCTTTTTTTCTTTAATGTTATATATATCTATTGAAAATATCATGCATTATTTTAAATGGTAATTCTGATTCGCTACACTAATTCATATATATTGTAGGTCTTCAAACAAATGGTAAATTTGTATGTCCAGCTTATGGTCCCAGGATAAAATCTCTTCGTTTAAGGAGTTTAGCAAAGGAAGTGTTTGATGAGTATAGGCACATTCTGCCTAAGAACCATAGTTATTGAGCTACAGACAAAGCACAATTCAATGGTAAAGAAGAGAATCGAAAAAAACCATGAAGAATGAGACCTCGCCTATGAAACTTGGAATATAATAGAAATCGTCAAGGTATGCCAAATTATTTATGTATTGTTGGAATATTGATCAATACTTAGCCAAATTTTTGAATATGAAAAACAATATTTTTCCTACTTTGGTAGATTGATTTCTTGCACATGTGACCATCATAAGGAAAACTGAAAGCATGGGTGGATAACCAGTTCAACAAGGAACAGATCTATGTCACCCTATGAATTTTATTAGCACAAGGACACTATTGAGTATGGTTGTCATTGATGTCAAAAGAGTTCATTAATAACAATAGAAGTGTTGATATGGCATGTGTGATGAGGTTGAGAAACAAATGTTGGTGTCCTAATATATCATGATGTCATTGTTACATTCTGGTAGTAGTTGGTAACAATATGATAATTTGGGGATTTTGACTAATTGTTGAAAAACTGCCCTAAAGTAGCTTCCTTATGAAAATGACCACCATAATTCATAAGAATAAGAAAATTCCCACCATGAAATGTCATCCCATAGTTTGTTGAAATATCTATCTGAACATGGCCCCATTTCTGAGAAAAAACTCATTGAAGAAGAAGATAGAGGTCTCCCAAAAGAAGGATTTCTGGTCAAATTAGGCAGAATTGCTCTATAGAAATTCCTGCCATAATTTGTGGGTTGAAGAAAACGACCACACCACATGGTAATTCTGTAGGTGTATTTTTTTTCTACCTGACCATGTTCTCACATTGGTTTGATAATGCTTGAGGAAGAAGATATGGATTTTCCAAAATAGGGTTTTAGGTCGTCTTACACCAAACTTCAGTAAAATGCTCGCCTAGGGAAAATGAAGATGATTCTAGGAGTGAAATAAGCATAGGTGTTCTCAGTAAGGTGTAATAAATCATCTAGTATCATTAGTTCAGGTTTTGGGTGAAATGAAAAATCCACCTTAGGTTTTGGACAAATTGTCCAAGTATGGAATTATTGGTAAAATATGCCTAAGTGGCCTCAAGGAAATGCACGCCACCTCTCATAGGATGATGAGAAAAATTATATGAAAGGGATAGGATCTATTATGTTGGTTGGTGCATTCAACCATTGTTTCATATTTCCCAAATATTCTCTAAGGAGGAAGATATCAATCTGCCAAAGTGCCTCTCACCTTCATTTGCACTATCCTAGTAAAATGCTCTCCATGGTTAGATGATGAGATTGTAGGAGATAAGATTGGAATGGTTGAGTCAGTATGATATTCCTCACATTGTTGATGTCTCACTCTCCAAGTTTGATGAAAAAAATAAAATCACCTTGGCCACTTAGGGTTTGAAAAGATTTGTCTGAGTGCCAATAAGTAGTTTGGAAGACCACTTTCAAATGCCTGCTAGATGTTGGGTGTATGTCAATAGGTTCATCAATTGGCATGGATTTGTTCTTTGTTGAAATGGCTATCCATCCATACTTTCAAGATGACTTACAATGGTCACATATGCAAAATATCAATATGCCAAAAGTAGGAAAAATACTATTTTGCATATTGAGAAACACAAGAAAATTGCCCAAGTGCTGAGAACAGGATTTTGAGAGGTCATTTGGAAACACTCACTAAGGGCTATCCTTGTGAAAATAAATTTATAAAATTTCATGGATCAAAGGCCATCTAGACCAGTTTTCCAACACTTACCCATGTCCAAGAATTTCTCCAAGGTTTATCATGAAACCCTATTTTGGCAGACTTATAACTTTCTCCTCATAAATGATTAAGGAAAACTGAGACCATGGCTAGATAGCCAGTTCAACAAGATATAGAATGATATTTTAGTGCAACCATTCTATTCAAACCATGAATTATGGTGGAAATTCTCTTAGAGTAGTTTTGACTACTTTTTCATACTTAGTCAATTTCTAAAGTTTCACAAAGTTTCCATATTTTTCCAGAATGATGTCAGATTACAACACCAATTTCTTGATAGCACTAGAACATCATTATGTGTCTTTACAACATCATCATACTTGTCATGTCATTACTTCCTTTTTCATTCCTTTATCTTTCACTGAGTTTACCCTGCCATCATGTCTTTGGTTATCCTTTTGTCATTCATTGAACTCCTTTGACATCAATAACAATCACATTGAACTTGTATCATATATTATATAAATATTTTTTTTTAGTGAATTTTTTTTAGCGCAATATGTACCAATATTGATTAATTAGTGTTAATTTGATTTTGTTGATGTTTCATGAATGTCGTTAAGGCACAAATGGGCTTCCACGATGAATGAAAATTTACTCAATGCAATTTAGTAGGCTTCCATACTACGAGCACGCACAAATAGTTCATTTGTTTGATACAATGCATATCGGGAAGAACATAATAGAATTGTTATGGTGAATATTAGATGGAAGGACTGACAAAGAAAGAATTGGAAAGATTTGTTGTGACATCCAAGAATCTAATCATGCATTGCAAAGTGTGATCATTAATTCTAATGGTGATGGTCGTCAACATAATATTAGTATTCCTTGGTGCTTGTTGGAGAAAAAGAGCAATATTGTAAATGAGGTGATCATAAAAATCAGGTTTTGACGAGGTTGTTGTCTAACATAAACACTATATTAATGAAAAAAGGTGATTTTGGTGGGGTTAAAACACATGACTGGCATACATTCATTAAGGTAATTGTGATTTTTTAATATATTTCCTTATCTGTATGCACTATTTTATTAATTTTATTCTCTTATTTGGAAATAAATAATATTTTTTTGTTTTTTGATACAGTATGTTCTACCTTTATCTCTCATAGGCGACTTTGACAACAACATAAAACAAATTATTTATGTTCTTGGAAAATACATGAGGTAAGTAATGTTTTACATGGAAATGTACTTGGTCTGTGATTTGTAGAGGAACTTATTGACATATTATGTTTTTCCCACAAATTTTATATATGGCTTGATATTATTTTATTGCATCATTTGTAGGTGGCTTTTCTCAAAATAATTCCATAAAGAAGATATAAGGTATTAGAAGAGAGAAATTCCCCAACTAATGTGTGAAATGCAAAGTATATACCTCCAAAAATGTTCAATGCACAAGAACACTATCTCATACACCAAGTTGAGGAGATTGAATTATGTGGACCGGTACACACAAGGTCGATGTGGATGGTGGAGAGGCAATTGAAGTCATTGAAGGATCTTGTTAGACAAAGAGCACGTCCCAAGGGTTCTATGGTTGAGGGATATATGGTATATCAATGCATGGTTTATATTAGTGAATATCTACCTAAATTAGTAGAAAATATGAATGTGTCTCGTATTTGGCATCTCAACTCAATCAACAAATTTGAAGGGGAGGTCCTATTGGGGAAACGTACAATGAGGACTGTGAAAAGAAATTATTAGATTTTTTGGAATTAATATATTACACATGTATTTTTCCAATTTTATTTTATCATACTGATTTTTTATTTTTTTATTAATCCTACATATTCAACTGTATTAAACTATGCATGTAATGATATCTAATTAATGATAGCAAATTGTTATTTTTTCATATAGTTGCTAGAGTGTGGGATTATTTACATTTATACATTGCAAACAACCTTGATTGGATGGAACATTGGATATAAGATTGTGAAGAATGATTTGGTAGGTTATCATGGGAAGGGGTTAGTAACATGATTAAAATAGCTCATTATCATCGACATCAATTTCCTGATCTTATGTTGCAAAGAGAATCTAATTTATCCCATGGTTTAAAAGATAAAAATGCAAGTAAATTGTTTACCCGCATTTTTCTAGTTACTTTCCATTTTTTCAATGTATTTGGTTTATTTAAGTTTCAAATATATTTTCTAAGTCCTATATGATGTTTATTAATTCACAATGTATTTTTTACGTGTTGTCAATGTTGCATTTGAAACATCATAAGGCTATGTGGTGTAATGGTCGTAAATTTTGTCTCAAAATGTTCGATGATAAGATGAAAACCTTGGACTGTGGGATAACTGCAGTGTTTAGGGTTAGCAATGTTTCCTCTAGGTGTGACAGACATCCAGAATAAATTGAGAATAGTTACTATGGGCATTTGGAGGACATAATTGAGTGTGATTTTAATTCCTTTAAAATATTTTTGTTTGAGGTGAAGTGGTACAGGATACAGATGCATGAACATGATCCTAAAAGAACTATTATTGAGCATGCTAATGGATTTACCATGGTTAATAGAAGGGAATTTGAACTGGGTATAGAGCCTTTTGTTCCTCCAAGTCAATGTGATAAAGTATTTTACTCAAAAGTACCAGGTAAAGTAGGTTCGTCATACGTTGTTAGATACGATCCAAGAGGAATACCAGTAAAGTATAATCATGTAGATGATGACAATAATCATGAAGGAGAATATGATGATGATGATTTAGATCAGGGGAAGGTGTCTACAATCGATGTGTTAGATGAATAAATTGAATAGGTTGATCATCCAAATGTAGTAGAGGATGATCTCATTGATGATGTCGATGACTATATTAAAGAAGATTTCATTAATGATGATGTTGATGTGAATGAGCCTTTCATCAATATGTATTCTTAACTAGATCCTAATACAAATGTTGAGTTGGATGAAGAAGAAGCTGAATGATATTTAATTGTTGAAGAGTAGAGGAAAGTGTTTATATCTTTTATATAATGATGATCTTTATATGTGTTTATTTCCAAATTCCTTTTCAACTTTCTGATTTTAACACTTATCCAATTTTTTGTTATTAATATGAAAAATAATACTTTTCCTACTTTTGGTGAATTTATTAAAAATTGGTCTCAAATATCCCTTCATATCTCTCAATCTGTGATACCTGTGTAAAAACTAAGAGAGTTTTTTGTGTATGATGATTATGATGATCGACGCATAGTGCAAGGGTATGGTGTGGGATCTAGCTTCTTGGAATCCATGAATAGTCACCATCCTAGAGCTCGAGATGACTTGTTAGGCTCACTACCTTTTGGAAGAAGCAATTATGATCGTTGATTGACATTTTAAGAACATGACAATTCATTGGTTTATAAACATATTTTTTTAAATTGTTCACACGACGGTCACATGTGTGATTGTGTGCTTAAGAATTTCATGTTATTTTGGTTGGTAGTAAAGAATTCCATTCTCATCGAAGTTTTGGTAAAATGCTAGTTCTGGAGGATCACCAAAGCTAGTAAAATCCCTGCAAAAAAAACAAAGACAATTACTTTGCATGAAGACATGGTTAGAATGAATCATTCACAATGGAACAAAATTAAATCGACAAATTTGTAATGTTTTTATATTTTTTTTAATGAAGAGGTGTGATAGTTATGAAGATTCAAATAGAATTTGTGCAAAGTGCATACCCAAGCAAAGCGTTGATTTGCTACTGAAAACCTCTTTGCGGGAAGAATTTGTGAGCCTGAAAATCAGTCTACGTGGAAAAATTGTGAGCCTGAAATATAGTACATGTGCATCACCTCAACTCTATTTTGAACCTAGATAACCATGGCCAAACTTAAAACAGCAGCATCTAGCATGACAAGCGCAACTGAAATGCGGGCATCCTCCCTTGCAACCTCAGTTGAAACACAGTCGTCCACATATGAAAGGGTAATAGTAAAAAAATTCCAGGAGAATTATGATGCATGGAGAGATACAAAGATGTGGTCACCAAGTATGGAAACTATCTTGAGGAAAGAATAAGTTTTTGAATTTTTGTGCGAAATGTTTAGTTATGTTGATGAGGAGATAGATGAGGAAATTTAGAAATATGATGTTGGGAATAAAAAAACTCATAATTTTTGGGAAGTGGGTATACCTTGACTCTGATTTGGTTTCCCGAGATAAAAATATCCCATGCAGAGGGGGAGTGATTTTAAGCTCAAGGAAAACCCCCGAACAGGAGAAGAACCAGATGGCCAATAAAATTTGTGGTCGAGAAGTAAATTTTCCGAGGAATGGCTTAAAAATGAAATATTTCCCTCCCATATTATACAAAAATTTGATTCAGATTGTCCTTAGGACAATTCTAAATCATCATAGGGACGACATTTTAGGTGAATGTATGTGGGTAGTGCTACACTGGGTGGAAGATATACCTGTAGATATTCCTTATCTATTGGATAAGAAACTCCACTCTCCATTGCAAGAGAGCCAATTAAGGAAGGTTAAATTTAGTTTCCTGGGAACAGTTCAAAAAATTATTTATTTATGTCGAACCCATGCTACTGAAATAGAGATTGGTGATATCAACCAACATGGAAATATATCTTTGTCAAAACCATATGTTCATAAAACATACATTACGAAATGTAAAATCAGGGAACTTAATGAGGAATTTTACATTCTCCTCAGCGGAATGAGGAATTAGTACAAAATCCTGAGCACCATGGGGTTTACCATTACACCCTACTGAACAGAACGAGAAATCACTAGTACAAAGTCCTAAGCACCATGGCGAATTACGAGTATAGTATCCTGATTTGGTCACAAATGATGAAATTTGTGTTGCCATAACTTTGAAAGAGTTTAAGGGGCATGTAGATAGAGGTCATTGGGAGGAGGTGACAGGAAACAAAATGGAACAAACTACTACTCACTTTTCCATTTCTCAATAGGTTCTTGATAGAATTCCTCCTAACCATTGGAAATTGAGTATGAATGTTCTTCCAAATCAGAATCAGGGGCTTCCGCTATGTATTTAGACATTGCATCATATAAGTTTGATATTAGGTACGTGTTCATCCTATATTATAAAATGGATCATGTCAAGGAACAAGCTTCCTATATATGCAATTGGGCGGAAGAGTGATTGAGAAAAGATGATAATATTTTACAACTCCTAAAACAGATAGCAGTGTTGTAGAAGAAAGTTGTGGATAATCATTTCAAAGAGGATAGAATTATAAAAGGGAAAGAAGAAATGGTTAAATTATTATCCAAATAAGTAAAAAAAAACATTGATGATGTTGAGAAAGAAAGTTAGTCCGTGAGGGCTATGTATGAAGAGGCTTTGGAAAAAGCTAATGCTGAAGAGAGAGAACTCAAATAATGGTTGAAAACAATACCACCTATTCTCAATGTACTACCAGTGACGATAGAAATGGGTCCTTTACAGGTAATGGAGAAGAAAATTAAAGAATGAACAGGTAGTACAAGAATACCAGTTGAATTTGAAAGAGTGGGAGGGAAGCTATGGAAAAAAAATTGTAGAATTAGACTCAATAATTTTTTATTTGAGAAAAACCATTTCTAGGAAAGCTGATAAGCTAAAAGGAACAAGGTTAGCAAGGACATATGAAACTTTAAAAATTAAAAAAAAAAAGTAGAGGAAAAAATATTTCCAGTGAAGAAGGTGGTGAGGGAGAAGGTAAGGGTACCAAAGGAGACGAGGGTAAAGGTAAGGGTAAGTGTAGAAGGAAAAATACACCTACAAGTATAATGTTCTTAGATGAGCGAGAGAAATACTTAGCAAGTTGATAGAAAATGCTACACGAAAGCTTCTCGGTGACCCTTGCACTAGGTGATTTGTATACCTCATCACCGTTACATAAATAAATGAAAGAGAAGATGGCCGGGAAAGATGCAAAAATAAGGTAGATGGAAGAAAAACTCTTAGAAGGTAGAAAAGTTCAGTATTTGGGATGTGATATGGAAATTCAAACACATAAATCCGCAATTGCTGATTTGGAGAAGGAATTAAAAGGAACGGCTGCTACGATGACTACAATTCTTGTCCTTCCCAACGAGGTAGAGTCGAGGAAAAAATAGAAGGAGAAAGAAATACATAATATGAAAAGTGAATTGACTGAATTTAAAAATTAGTTGAAACATACCAGAGAGAAATCGAAGTTCAAGGAAGAACAGGAATCAACGAAGTATAAGAAAAATGTGGAAATGTTGACAAACTAATGGTGGAAAAAAACGTTTTGCTTGAAAATTTAAAAAAAAATTTACAAATATTTAAAGAGGTTGAACAGAAATCGCAAAAGTGCCTTCTCCAACTCAAAAATAATTACAGTCTTCTACAAAAGGCAAGAAAGACAATTCAGATTTGTCTTTTGCTCAAGAGGATGGATTACAACCATCTCTGAAACATGTTAGACATGTATAAATCAATGTATATATGTATTTATAGACAGTTAATGAAAAAAAATATTTGTATCATGGAGTTTTGTATTTATCGGCATATACGATAATATTATATAGAATTCATCACTGAATCCAATGTTTTCAGTGATCAATATGAGACTGCTTGTAGGTTGCGAAAGAAAGCATCAATCTCTTTGAAATAAATTAAATTTATGTATGTTAACTAAATAATAAACTCTATTTTGTTTATGTCTCTTATTTATTTCATCTTTTTTTAATTAAAAGGATGAGAAATCTCTCTTTAAATCTATGGCTTGTGTGGGCATCTGAAAAACTTGTTTACTACATATATTTTAAGCTATGTGTGGGCAAACTCATATGCTGTGTGAACATGATTTTTTTTCAACATGGAAGGTTAATTTTTCACTCATGTGACCCCCATAGGGAAAATTGAAACGATGAATGGATAAAAAATTCAACATGGAACAAATACGTGTCATTTTATGAATTAATTGACACACACACATTTTCTGGTGGGAATTTGAAAATAACATTTTAAACTACAGATTTACCACTTACAAAATTATAAAACCCTAAGTCAACATGAGGGATTTTTATATTCACAAACTCCTGAACCATTGATACCAAATGATGTACTACATCACATTGAGCACAACCAAACTGATTTCCCCATCAGACTCATCTTCTTCTGACTTGGGTGGGCATTTTACTAGATTGGAGCAAAACAAGCCAAAGGGCACATTTGGCATATTGGTAACTTCATCTTCAGAGAGTTTTTGGAAAAAATAATTATGTGGTTAGATGCACCAATAAACACTCTAGAGACCCATACCCTGAGAACAATTTAATCCATCAACTACTAGAAATGGAAGGCATTTTACTGAGGTCACTTATGCATTTTTACCAAATTTTTTATCAAACCCTAGGTCAACATGATGATATTTTTGTTTTCATACAATTTGAAGTGTGATACACCCAATGGGTAGAGGCCAACATGGTGATTCCATTAGGACCACTTTCATCCTCTAAAGCTTCTTTGTCTCTCCTCGGCGGTCATTTTCTTCTTCTAATGAATTATTATGGACATTTTCATAACACAACTGCTTTAGGGTAGTTTTTCATTAGGCTTAGTCAAATTCCCAAAATTACCATACTCTTGAAAACCACTATCAGAATGTAACAAAGACATCATGAGACATTAGGACACCCTCATATGTCTTTCCAACCTCATCACATCATGAGACTCATATTTTTGTCATCTGACCATCACTAAGCAAACTGAAGGTATGGCTGGATAGCCAGTCCACTAGGAAACAATACCATATCACCCTTACAATTTACTAAGAAAATGTAGTGCCCATATTTGACTAGACATATTGACATGTTGCATTTTATTTTCTTAGTAAATGTTGGACTTAGTTCAACTAAGTAAACGATATTTATGACATGACAAATGTTGCTACTATGTCTAAGATGTTACTATGCTTATGTTGATACATTGATTGTGAGGTTATGAGTATGTTGTGAGGTTACTATGTTATAGTTATCATGATATTCCTTTGTTCATAAAGACAATGTATGTTTAATTGTCATCATTGATAAATGTAATGTATATATGATGTGGTACATGGATATTGACCCATGATGGGATCAATTTAATGAGTTATACAATGAAAGGAAATGTTGTGGATAATATGCACGAACTGATGATTTAGTGGAGATACTATTATGAATGTATGTTTTCAAAGTACTAATCTGCAGGACACATAGGCTATGTAATAAATGGATACTTTATATGAAGTGTGGTATAGTACCTATTTCTGCAGAAGAGCCTTGATTACCAAAATTGATGATATGATGACACAAACCAATAATATCGATAGCAGCAAAGTATGTTTTTGATAGGGTATATAGACCCAGGATGTTGAGAGGGATGGATGTGTTCTACCCTATGTTTTTATAATACCCAAGGTTGTGGGAGGGCCATCCTGAGACACGCTCCCCATGTTGTTGTGATGATGACCGTCGGGTACCCGAGGTCATGGGAGGGCCATGCTGAGGCATGCTCCCCATGTTGTTGTGATGACGATGGTCGGATGCCTGCTAGGAGAGGCTAGGTCCGCTATTTAGCCGATGCTATCGCTCTCAGGTTCTTATGTGGTCAGGTCGGTGAAGCCGACATCCACTTCTATACTAGCAGAGGAAGGATAGGGAGGGTGCGGATGTAGGTTAGGATGGGAGGATGTTATAGCTAGTACTGTGTGGGGTCAGGGGGGATCTACGACACCAAGATTAGTAGTAGTAGGTGTATCTTCCTTGAAAATAATTGATTGAGTAATGAATCTAAAAATATAATGATGTTATAACTTAATTCATTAATGATTAATGATTGATGATGCTAAAAGATTACATGTTTGTATGTTAATTCGGTTACGTATTTGCAAATGTTATGTCTTGTATCCATGAATGTCCTATCTATGTGAATCATTATTATTTTGTTATTATCATCATTATTATTATTATTATCATCATCATCATCATTATTATTATTATTATTATTATTATTATTATTATTATTATTATAGTGCCTCTTGTGGTAAACATAGACAATTGTTAAATTAAACCCAAGTGGAAATAACTAGAATAAAATAATGATTAATTAAATAGACCAAACCATTCCGTGTAGGTTAAACATGTATATTGAACTATGTAATATGACCATCAAGATATGACATGATTGATTTTATACTACTACTTATTAATATGATTACAAGCATTGGATTCTGGATCAAGTAAGACAACTAAGATACTCACCTGTACACAAGATATTTACTAAATTATTATTTTATTCAACATAATTGATTTGAATAAGACTATCTATTAACCACCCTCCCATGAGGGACCAATGGTGAACATTCCAAGAATTAATAAATGCTAGACAACCAACTTATTCGATTCAATTTAAATAACCTTAATTATTAGAATGCTCAAGATAAGGACAATTGAATAAATAAATGTATATTCATGATTATAAGAAGGGACTGGAATCAAAAACTTAGGGGGGGAGGAATGAAGTGTTTTGGGGGAAAAGGCGGTGGAGAAGGTGGGATTTATTTGGGGGAAATGAGACTCTGCATCAGGGAAAAATGACTGAGGAAAAACTTGAGGAGGGGGATAACTCAAGGACCAGGATATCTGGAAATGACTGATAAATGGGTGAAAACGAAGAAATATATAGAATGGAGAGGAAGCTGCTTTCGATATTATTGGTCTGTGGGATCGAGGGCTAGGAAACCCATGGGTTTCCTAGGGCTAGCACATGATGAGAGCTGGTCGGCAGGGTGGCACATCATTTTGTTAATAAAGGCTTGGATGGAAAGCTGGAAGAAAAAGGAGACTACAAGGTCTACAACAAACTATTGGATCTACTACAACCGCTGATTCCAGGAATTTAAATTCCAGGTATTTAGATACTAAATTCATGCATGGTATTATTGTATAATTTACAAAAACTCATGAAGTTTATCAAACATGTACAACTCATATTTATACTTTAATATGTTTACAGTTCATACTTGTACATTCATATGTTTATAAAACTAATAGAAGAGACCTAGATATAAATCTATAATATGATTAAATGTCTTGATTTTTATTAAAAACTAACTCAGGATGAGATTAGGATAGAGAACATCACAGAGAGATGGACACAGTGCTCTACCGGTTAGGTAGAGCACTACAGAATGGTATCAAATCCCTAGGTTCTAAAACTGGAACCTAAAGGGGCCCTCTAGGAGAAAAATAAACATTATATGGAAGATAAATCAAAACTAAAATTTTACACACTGTAAAATAAATTGATGTACAGTGTTTCTGTAAATTGAAGATTTATTACACAAGCAGAAATAGGTTCTAAGTTACAACGCATAGAATGAGTGAATATTTTAAGGACAAAATTACCCTAAAGACCATAAGCTGAATGCTAGTAGCATACCCAGAATTCTCTTCTGTGCAGAACCCTCTTCTTTCATAACCTGAGTCAAAAAAAAAAATTACCTGCAAAAACAAAAAAAAACAAAAGGGCATTACCAGATAATAGTCACAAAATTTCACACTTGGTATAAGTGTTTCCCAAAACATTTCCTTCATGTAACCAAATAGTAGATTCTTTATAAAGGGAATATTTGGGAGTATCGTCTTTTTAAGGTGGTGCTGTAATGGGAAGAATAGAATCTAGAGTCTAGAATAATTTATGCTGCTCTTATACATGGTTTGCGATAGCAATTGTGTTCCTAAACTAACGACCTAAATATTATTACAAAGGAAATATCCAAAACCAGCTCATAGTATAACATGTACAATTTCTAAACTCTCTCGGAGTGACCTGAAATACATATGTTCTTTCAACCAGTTCTGGGACTTTTAATTGCCAGCTATGAGATGAATAGACCACAAAAAAGTTGGTTATAGGTACAATTTTCAATTATAGTATCAGTGCATTTCTTCATACAACAAAGCTGCAAAAAAATTCTAAACAGGAAAATATCCGAATTTGGCTCTTTGTATCAATTATAGTATAAGTTCGATGCACCAAAACAAAAACAAAAGGGCATTACGTATATATATTAATCTTACTAGTTAGTAAATATATACTTGTCATCTTATTTAGAGCATATGAATTGTATGCTAATATGGTTGTTGCTAGTAAGTAATATTAAGGGATAAATACAAAGTTGACTGTCAACAACAGATGTATAGTGCTAGCTACACAACCAACATGTTTAACGGGCCCAGATTAACCACATGGTATTGCTGGGTCTCTGGGTGTTTCACATAAAAATAAAAATTGGGCAAAATCCTAAGCCCCAATAGAGTAGAGAGTGATTCAAAGTTCACCCTCTCTGAAAGCTAACCAAAATTTTATTTTAATGACCCATTATAAAAATCACCGACCTCAAAAAAAAATTGGTCAAAATACCTTTTGGAAAATTTGCAAGTTCGGTCAAGACCCAGACTTCTCTCAAAATACTTCTACAATTTGATGAGAAAAAAAAATGTCAGGTGACGTGCAAAATGTCCTCAAATTCCTATGAAAAAAAAAATTCCCAGTAACGGACAAAACGTCCTCAAAAATATCCTGTGAAAATTCCAACAGGCTACGCAGGAGCGGTGGGCCGGTGGCATGTCCGGCAAAGGCCAAGCGTGTGATGTGCCGGATGGTGATAACTAACCTATACGTATAGGACCACTAGTGATAATTCCAGGAGCAGTTGAAGGAGCAGCATCAGTGGAAATAGCATCAGTAGTTGAAGGGGCATTCCCATCAACATAAATTCAAGCATCAGTTGAGCACGGTCATAATTTGAAACGGTTATTAAGACACGGTAATTTGGGCACGACCCACCATAATTCCCCACTGGTCAATGCATGTTAGCTAATAGTCAATCAATATTAGGATGTGCATAGGTCCCAATTATGTGGTTACCTATACCTGGAAGATAGAACCTCCTTACCCACCCAAACAATCATTTTGTATAGCGAGGCGCATTGAATCAATGCCGGTGTTGGTTCGATGGGAAGGCATGAGAGAAAATAGTTCACTTAAGCAATTTTGAATTTTCTGGGTAACTAAACATTTCAAATTTCATTATTGAATTCATTGACATGGTTTGTTCACTAAAAATTTCAGAATTTTGGAATTTTTAAAAGACAATTCTGGAAGAATTTGAATAAATCTAACAATAAACCAACAACAACCTATAATATATATTGTTGTAGGAAAAAAACTAAGATGAAATGAGAAGAAGGGTTCTGAGGGTTGCAATGTAAGAGAAACGATGTCACCTGGTGTAAACGAGACCCTTTTTCCATGGAACATAGCTCGAGTTGCAGTTTGCAGAGTTGCTCCTCCATCCAGACATGATTGAAAAAAAGAGAGAGAGAGAGATAGGCATGCTCGTGCAGAAGGAGTATCATCTTTTTAACAAGGTCATTCATCCTTTTTAGCTTACGGCTACTGGACTATGGCACATGAGCTTTATGCAGCGTGAGATTCATGCATGTGTATGTGTGTCTCAAAATTATTGAGAAAGAATAAATATTTATACGAATAAAATTGGTGGAGTTCTCTAGAAATTTGGTAGGGTTTATTCAGAATACGCAGAAATGTGTGGGAGGAGGTACGTAAAGGTATGTAGGTGGCATAGAACTCAACATGTGTCAGCCAGCAAGGAACTCTAAATAATTTTATATATTACTTATTTATTTAAAAGAAAAACAAAACTTCCACTGACAGATTAATAATTTTAAATAAAGCTACTATTTTGTATTAAAAGTCGAGAGCATAGGTTACAACGACATTGAAAATCTACACTATTGCTCTATAAAAAAAAAAGACACGTTTCAGTCTGCAGCAAACTCCCTATATGCAAATACCATGAATAGGTTCAAGTTTACCAATGGAAAAATCCTGAGAAGGATCATCTTTATATATCCATGCTTTCTGGTAGCAATAGCTCTTTCCCTTATGGTCAAGCTACTCCGTTCTCTCCATAGCAATCGACCCACTTCCATTCCTTCTCATCCACTAGTTCTTTCGAGTCCATCCGTGTTCCATTAGGTTTCGTTTCGCAAGCAGACATACAATTGGTAGAAGCCAATGAAGGAAGTCGTTAACCTGGACCAAAGCATGCCAGAAATAGAACCCATAGCAATTAGTGATTGTCTGGGCACTATGTTCTCTCTCCATCTACCTACTAAAATTCTAGTAACCTAAGTTCAAATCTCGGTGGGACCTGTACACAATGTTATGCAATTTACCGAATTACATCTATCTTTATTGATCGTATGTTAGTCATTGCTTCTCTACAATCTCGTAAAAATTATTGTGGAGTGGCAAAAATCCTGGAAATGCAATTCCATACACAGATTTCGACTAGAGTCTGCCATTACATCTTTCGTTGCATTGCATTCAATGCAATGGAGAACCTAGCTGGCCGGCAACGATTTACAATAGATATCTTCCCACCTGCTAGTCCAACTTTATCTGATAGCCTGCTATACATGCGTATTCTGCCTGTTTGCGTAGTAGACTGGGTCATATATTCATAGGAAGAACTTTTGCGTTTGGAAAAATCAGGTAAGATGCTTCCATTAAAAGTTTACTATGATTAAAGCTTTCTTTTGCAAGAGTTGTGAGTTCAGATCGAAAGCAACTAGGTCAATTAATTAAGAAGTAGAGACGAACTCAATGTATGTAGGACTTTTGTTGTGTTTCATTATATTTTGGAATAATGCTACAATTAATCCTTCTTTCACCGACCCCTTTCTCTTCTTTAAACGCTCAACAAATTATGCGTTGATGTGAAGAAATGAATTTTGTCTGGCAGTGTTTTTTTTTTATAGCTATACTGTATGTGATTTTACCTCTTTCCTAGATAGATATTTCATTCACTACAACCAAACCAGATTATTTGCATTTATTAGTGTAATAACCTATGCTTGAGATCTCAATCCGGGGTTTAAGATTTAGGAAGAGAAATGTTTATAAGATTTTAACATTACTTATAAAGACAACATGATTACATTAATTTAAAAAAAAAAATCAATTCAAAATTCAAAGGTGTATATAAATGGAGTATTTCATTATGAATATATTTTGAACTTTTGTTTATGGTATTTAAGTAAGGGTTGGTAAAATTGACCAGAATTTATAATAGATCGGTGTATGACATTAGAAATATATATATTTAAGTTAGGTTTGGTAAATTTGACGAGGATCTCCCCTGATGCGGGTGCTTTACAAGAGCGATTGGAACTTAGGGAGGCAAATACATAGTTCACCACCATCTACCACGTGGATCAATCTCAGCTCGCTTACCATGCACGTTAATACGCTCCAGCAAATGAAATATGAACCATTAATGAAGTCAGCCTTTCGAACTTTGAACAGGGCTGTCTATGGTTACCATGGCAATCAATATTGTAGCTTATTGATTTAACATGACTACAGTAATGTATGCTGCAACCCAAAACCCTATACCCTAATGCTTGTAGCAACCCTAAACCACAACTTTTAAAGCCCTAGCTAGCGCATGAATTGAACTGTAGATTCCTTCAAGCACAAATAGTCCATTAGTTATAGCTAGCAGTGTCTCTCTGCATTATTTGGCTTAGTAGAGTGAAATATGATAAATGATTCTTTTCCCAATATAGATTGAGTCAGTTGAAAGGCAAGTAAGAAAGCAGGAAGATTGCTTGTTTAGATAATAGATAGTTCGAACGAACCTGATAGGTATTTTTCCTTTGAATATGTTGTGACGGTAACCCGTTGTCTGGTCTGCTAGAAAATATTATATTAGCAATATCACTATAAATATTCCGTACATATATTATGTTATGATCAACTGAGACTTACCATAAAGGAAATCAAACCAAGTGAAAACAACTGTATGCAACTCTTCAGTGTTAGCTCTCAAGGGATGATGGACATGACGACCAAGGCTGATTGGAGAGTAAGTCTCTCTACCTTGCAAGAGGAATAATTAAATATTAAGAGAACGAGGTGAGTTGTTACCATGCAGTAAAAGGAAAGGAGGTGAAATTATTTTTTTTGTTTCTCATTTAACCAAAAAAAAAAAATCCACTAATCCACTAATGAATATTAAATACAATTTGCTTTTTAGTATCTTATAAATATTTATTGGTTAAAAATTTATATTATTTCGAGTAATGCATTGTAACAGTTAGGGCACATAACATTTGAATGTCATCATTAACCTAGATTCCACTAAAATCCAGGTATATACACAAAACATGCTTTATTGTTTTTTTTTTCCTTTAACTGAACCACTTAGTGTGCCTTTCGCACAAGTGTAAAACAATATGATAATTGAACCAAACTCTCGGAAAGAGAAATATCCAATTGTTGACACTTCAACTATTTCACTAAATTAATAGTTTTAATTTCCCCACTTGTCAAAATGGAGATTTAGCGTTATCACATTATCCATAAAGTTCTATACAGTGTATAGACCAAGGTTTCACTATAAAGAATAATTGTATCAGAAGAGCAAGGAGGGGTAATTAGTTGAGGACTAAGTTAAAATAATTATACATAAA
>LPNX010243165.1:0-59055 GCA_001517045.1 Pseudotsuga menziesii | reverse complement strand
ATATATATATATATTTGTGGGTGTTAAAATTTCAAAATATTTTGTTCGTAGTGTTAAAGTTTTCTTAAAATTTTGTTAAGTGTAAATTTATTTATGAGAAGTCAACTAGGTTATAATGGGATCACCTCCTAGGTGCAAAATCACACTACCTAAGTTAATTTATGATGAAATTATTTATGGAAGATTATACACGTTGTTAGAAAATTATTGAGCAAGGGGATCGAAAGAGTACGCATAACTAATTCCACATTATAATTAAATACAATGTACTCTAACGAGGATGTTGATTAATTATGAGTTAATAGGAATGTCTCCTGATTAGTTCTGTGTTTCCTAGTGTGCATACAAAAGATTATGTTATGTAAAAATTACATTCATCTTGTAAGGATACCCTATGTTAGGAGTGGTGATCACATGGTTGTATGAAGTACCTATCTAGAGATAGCAAGTCAACATTCATAGGGATGCCTAAGCGATTGCGTTATTTGCAATAATATTCATATTGTAAACTTGATATACATGAATTAATGAAAAAAATATATTTAAAGGTACTAAAGATACATCTTGATGAGCATTAGAGGGAGTGGTGCAATAGAATGGTAGTTGTGTAATTAGTGAGTGACAGGTGTGAAGTGATGATGACATCAATTGGTAATTTACATGATAAGTAAACTAGGATGAAGACAATATCTTTTAATGACACATAATTACCATAAGAGTGTTAGTGATAAACAACTAGTACAAAAGGGAGGAGTGTTTCAAGCCTGCTAATAGGAATTAGTATAGAAAGAGGTGAATGTATAAATGACATTTAGATATTATCATATAAAAATGATATGACAAGCCAAGAAACTATCAATTAAATTACATAGGATAGAAAGTGTGTCCCATTATTAAAATTTCAAAGAAATAAGTAGCAATTGTAAGTATTCTATGTATAATGTACCATTCATGGGGTAAGAGAGTGCTCTTTAAAGAGAATTGATTGGTGAATGGGATTTGATTAATAAACTTAGTGTTATTCAAGTTAGTATAGACATACCAATGTCAAGATGGATCCTAATTAACAATTTTGATGAGAACATAAGTAATGTAAATTGGAGAGAGATTCAATAAAGCTAGAAATTCATAAACGAGTCAACAACAAAAACAACAAAAGGGAACTAACGTCTCCTTATGAATCACAATAGAAAGAAGACTATAGAACTTTTTTTTTTAATTTTGTATAAATTGTTGTGGATAATTGTCTAGTAAGGCATGATGAACCTTGATGCATGTTACAAATAGGGATCCTCGAGGAAGGTCATAAGTAGTTACTAGGATATGTTTTTCAGATAAAGTTTAAGAGTATATATTACATGATAAAAGAAGTAAAATAGTAAAATGACATCAACAAGTGGATCAAGTAAATATCCAAGTGAGACTACCTTAACTAATGAATTCTAGTAGTAAGACACCTATATTATGCATAATAATATATTCTTATAATCATGCATAACAATAACTTCGAGACGAAGTTTTCTGAAGGGTGAGTATATGTAGTGCCCATATTTGACTAGACATATCGACATGTTGCATTTTATTTTCTTAGTAAATGTTGGACTCAGTTCGACTAAGTAAACCATATTTATGACATGACAGATGTTGCTACTATGTCTAAGATGTTACTATGCTTATGTTGATACATTGATTGTGAGGTTATGAGTATGTTGTGAGGTTACTATGTTATAGTTATCATGATATTCCTTTGTTCATAAAGACAGTGTATGTTTAATTGTCATCATTGATAAATGTAATGTATATATGATGTGGTACATGGATATTGACCCATGATGGGATCAATTTAATGAGTTATACAATGAAAGGAAATTTTGTGGATAATATGCACGAACTGATGATTTAATGGAGATATTATTATGAATTTATGTTTTCAAAGTACTAATCTACAGGACACACAGGCTATGTAATAAATGGCTACTTTATATGAAGTGTGGTATAGTACCTATTTCTGTAGAAGAGCCTTGATTACCAAAATTGATGATACGATGACACAGACCAATAATATTGATAGCAGCAAATTATGTTTTTGATAGGGTATATAGACCCAGGATGTTGAGAGGGATGGATGTGTTCCACCCTATGTTTTTATAATACCCGAGGTCGTGGGAGGGCCGTGCTGAGACACGATCTCCATGTTGTTGTGATGACGACGGTCGGATGCCTACTAGGAGAGGTTAGGTCCAATGTCAGCTGATGCTATTGCTCTTAGGTTCTTATGTGGTTAGGTCGGTGAAGCCGACATCCACTTCTATACTAGCAGAGGAAGGATAGGGAGGGTGCGGATGTAGTTTAGGATGGGAGGATGTTATAGCTAGTACTATGTGGGGTCAGGGGGGATCTACGACACCAAGATTAGTAGTAGTAGGTGTCTCTTCCTTGAAAATAATTGATTGAGTAATGAATCTAAAAATATAACGATGTTATAACTTAATTCATTAATGATTAATGATTGATGATGCTAAAAGATTACATGTTTGTATGTTAATTTAGTTAGGTATTTGCGATTGTTATGTCTTGTATCCATGAATGTCCTATGTGAATCATTATTATTTTGTTATTATTATTATTATTATTATTATATATAGGATATATGATGTTTTCTTATAGTACGTGCATGATCTATGCATGCACTGGCCACGCATGCACACTTTGCACATGTATACCAATATCGGCATACCAATACTTAACACGATCAATAATGGTATAGGTTTTCATAGGTAAATATGTTAATGAAATAATGAATGTTAAGTTAACATATTCATTAATTATAGATGAACACTGTAATACGTAAGTGATCAAATTTCGTAAATTAGAATAATCCTCAGCAAGTTGTCGTGCATAGACTTAAACATTGTTCATTTACATTAACAAAATTTTCAGGATTGTTTAAACCCGTAAGGGTGCTTGATTATGAATCAAGAGATAACATGCTCATGACTATGATACTTTTCATTAAAAACAAATGTCTTTAATTATAATTATTATTAATGGTATTATTATTATCATTATCATTATCATTATTATTATTATTATTATTATAGTGCCTCTTGTGGTAAACATAGTCAATTGTTCAAATAAACCCAAGTGGAAATAACTAGAATAAAATAATGATTAATTAAATAGACCAAACCATTCCGTGTAGCTTAAACATGTATATTGAACTATGGAATATCACAATCAAGATATGACATGATTGATTTTATACTACTACTTATTAATATGATTAGAAACATTGGATTCTGGATCAAGTAAGACAACTAAGATACTCACCTGTACACAAGATAATTACTAAATTATTATTTTATTCAACATAATTGATTTGAATAAGACTATCTATTAAACCACCCTCCCATGAGGGACCAATGGTGAACATTCCAAGAATTAATAAATGCTATACAACCAACTTATTCTATTCAATTTAAATAACCTTAATTATTGGAATGCTCAAGATAAGGACAATTGAAAAAATAAATGTATATTCATGATTATAAGAAGGGACTAGCATCAAAAACTTAGGGGGGGAGGAATGAAATGTTTTGGGGGAAAAGGCGGTGGAGAAGGTGGGATTTATTTGGGGGAAATGAGACTGTACATCAGGGAAAAATGACTGAGGAAAAACTTGAGGAGGGGGATAACTCAAGGACCAGGATATCTGGAAATGACTGAGAAATGGGTGAAAACAAAGAAATATATAGAATGGAGAGGAAGATGCTCTCGGTATTATTAGTCTATCGGCTCGGGGGCTAGGAAACCCATGGGTTTCCTAGGTCTAGCACATGATGAGAGCTGGTCGGCAGGGTGGCACATCATTTTGTTAAAAAAGGCTTGGATGGAAAGCTGGAAGAAAAAGGAGCCTACAAGGCCTATAGCAAACTATTGGATCTACTACAACCGTTGATTCCAGGTATTTAGATACTAAATTCATGCATGGTATTATTGTCTAATTTAAAAAAACTCATGAAGTTAATCAAACATGTACAGCTCATATTTCTACTTTAATATGTTTACAGTTCATACTTGTACATTCATATGTTTATAAAACTAATAGAACAGACCTGGATATAAATCTATAATATGATTAAATGTCTTGATTTTTATTAAAAACTAACACAGAATGAGCTTAGGATAGAGAACATCACAGAGAGATGGACACAGTGCTCTACCAGTTAGGCAGAGCACTACAGACAATCTAAGCCTCTGGCGGGCATATCAAAATAGCTTCTTAATTTCTTTTGAGCATAAAAACATATTTCTTCCTATTTTGGCAGACTTCTATTTCACATGTGTGAACACCCTATGGAGACCTCAAGTCATGAGCAGATGTAAAACTTACCAAAGAATGGATCCATGAAATTCAATGAATTTATTTGCACAAAACATCCTTTGGGGGGTATTTCTAAATGACCTCTCAAACTCATGTTCTTAACACTTAGTCAATTTTTCATACTTTTCAATATGCAAAACAATTTTTCTTCTATTTTGGCAGATTCATATTTTCCTCATGTGGTCACCATAAGAAAAACTAAGAACATGGAAAGATAGCCAGTTCATCAAAGAAAAATTCCATACCCTTAGATAAATTTATCATCATCAAGACAATCTCTAGCAAGCATTTCCGTAAAGCCACTTAGGCAATTTTTCCAGTACTGGAATAGTGTAAATATGGTTGGGAGGCACTTTTGGAAGGTTGACATCTTCCTCCTTAGAGAATCTCTGGTGAGGCAAGTGACATAGTTGTATGCTCCATACAACACTCTATAGACTAACATTCTCAATACATTTTTCACATCATCGTATGAGGCATGGCGGGCATTTCCTTAAAGCCACTTGGGAAGGTTCAACATCAATTCCATAGACAAATTTCTCAATTTGGTCTAATCTACCTAAAAGACCCTTTTGGAAGGTCCATAACTTTTTCTTCATCCCCTTCCAAGACAATCTGAAGACATGGTCAGGTAGGCCAAAGACCAATCTACAAGACCCCCATGTGTTGAGGGCATTTACTCTAACCCATAATTTAGGGTGGGAATATTTTTGAGGCTACTTAGCCATTTTTTAATCCAATGGTGGAAAAAAACCTGTTTTGGTAGGACTATATCTTTCCCCTCAAGAAATATTAAAGCAAACTCAAATCAGGAACAAGTATCCAAACCAACTAGCTATAGGAAGGTACTATGGTGTGAGCATTCCTCTCAAACCATGAATTATGGTGCACATTATCTTAAGGATTTTGTGACCAATTTTGACTAATTATTCCATACTTGGTCAATTTCTCGATTTTCACCATTTTTCCATATTTATCCAGAGTGATGTCATAATACAACAATGACTTCAAATTCATGCCACAGCATCATCTATGCCATGCCATGTCATCATATCCTCCATATCATCATTCATGCCATGTCATCACCACCTTTGTCTTTCCTTTTACTTTCATTGAGTTCACTCTTGCCATCCTGTCCTTTTGTTATTCCTTTGTCATCACTGAACTCCTTTTGACATCAATGAAAACTATATTCCATATTTCCAACATGATGGTGGTGGTGGTGATGATGACGACAATGATGATATATAAAAGTTGAATGAATAAAGTATGTAGAAATATTTTTAGTAATAATGGCATGACCTGGATAAGAGTGTTTTTGGAATTCATGGCTAATGTGGATATATAGGTCTTTTGAAGTTTGATCTAAATATTTTGTTCTTGAAAGGCATGTTGGAAGAAAGGTGTTAACACTCAGAATGTACCCAAGTTATGGAAAGGTAAATCCCAAGGTAAAATCACAACCATTTTAGACTATATTTCTAACCTAATGCAGTCATAGAGGGATCTCTCACAATTTGCAAGGTTTTCATACCCAAAATATTCAATCAAAGACAGTCAGAAGGTCATATTTATGATTATAACAAGTTTGTTTTTTATAACGTTTGGTGGGACAATCATGGAGGAGACCATTAGGAGATGGAGTCAACAATCAATTCTGAATGTAGGTTGCAGAAGGTAGGAAGTTTGAAGGTTGGTGGAAAGAGGAAAGATAGACACCCTTTCTTCAATCTAAAGGTATTAGCAGGTTGATTAGTGGACAGAAGGAGTTAGCCCATAAAAAAGAGCACCTAACTAAGGTGAATTCTGCAAAACTTTAGAAGAAAATGTTTTAAAAATGCTTGAAAAATAGACCTAGACCATGCGAGATGAATTCTGGCTCATATACACTAATTCTCAAACATGAAAGAAAATACAAAATGGAGTCAAAAAGGGATAAATAGTCACATAAAGAAATCACTTATTGAAGAAAAACATGACACAGCAATCTTTGCTATGATAGGTTTAACATTCCTCCTCTACAATTTTATTCATCTCTAAAAATCTTGAAACCCATTACAATGCAGAGCCTCTCCTATCTTGAAAACCCAAACTCTCTCCCCTCTATGGGGAGCCTTTTTATAATGTCTCATACCCCGAGGATAATCCTTGAAATAGGATCTAAAATTGTTTATAGCCATAATCAAACATTAACAACTAGAGTGTGGTACTTTTTACATGGTTTACATATCTTTAAACAAACATCATGGAGCAAATGCGCGTGCTCGGTCTGGATGGTAGCATGACGTTTTCGGTTCTGAACTCATGGGCATTGAAAAAAATGTCTAAGGATGCTTCTGGTGGCTCATTTTTTACTAAGCACGACCACTTGTTCATCTCTCGAGTAAGAAATGTGTCCTTTCTCTTTTTGTTCATTACATGCTCAAAGGAACCTTTCTGCATGCGCTCAAAGCTGGAAAAGGATTTTATATCCTTTCTTCATAGCTTCCCCCCTTGCTTCGAGAAGAAACAAGCTTTTGTAGTGGATTTTCATTCTTGTACTCCTCACCACCTCAGAAAAGGTTGGCGAATGGGGTGCATGAAAGTTATGATGAATACCTTGGGCTCTTGATGGTCCAGTATGAGCATTCATTCCCATAGAGAGCTACTAGTGACTATCATCACGTACAAAGGATTTGGAGGTAGTGATTGCATCTGGGGGTTTTGGAGGGACACCGATGGGACATGAAATCCCAGGAATCGCATAGCTGGAGGTATGGCTATCTAAAAATAGGTGCATCTCTCAAAGTGTTGTACAACTATTTTTGAATGGTTTGTGCTTCCCTTGTGTGAGAAAACAGGGAAATATATGAACATGGAGTCAAGCTCACCAACCAAAAACACACCCAAATTAACAATCTTCTTGAACCATTTTTCCATTGAAAACATATTAGAATCCTTAGAACCTCTTGGCAGAATGATATCATGAGTTTGCTTCTACACTATCTCATCTTATGAACCTTAATGGCTCTGAAAGGTGGTGTTTATATAGGATTGGAAAACTGGACACGGGGATGACCCATCAGCATTTTTTCACATTTCATCGTCGAGTAGCCTGGTGATGACATGAGGCAGCACATGAGCCAAGGGATTTATTTCTCGCTACAGATCTAGTCATGCCTTTTTATTTGCTGTGGAATTTAATTATTGGTTGTAGAAAATACTTTGGGAGTTACCCTTCCTTGTCGACCATAAGCTTCAAAGTATATGGATTGGACATTTTTTGGTCCTTTCACTCCTATGACGACGATACCAGATCCATTCTTTAGATGTGTTTCCCCTGCTACATGTGGTGATGAAATTCACTATTCCACTTCTTAGATTTTCATGATATCTTCCTGATTTCACATGCCAGTCAAACAATGAGTATCTGGGTTTGGGTGAGATGGTGCTTTCGTGGGGTCCAGGGATGATTTATCTTATGGTTGGATCATAAATGGCATCGAGGAAATAAATTAACTGTCGGGAAGGAAGATCGTATGTGAGTGCGTCTTCTCCACATAGATGTTTTTATAGTTTTGTTTATGTTTCATAACCCTCGTGTTTCTCCATGCACTCAGTATCGTATATCTATTCATATTTCTGGTATAATACCTTCATACACCAAATATTCATAGCCAAAACTCAACATTATCAACCTGCACAGCTTGATTTGGGGAGATCAATATCAACCGTCGATCTCTAAACTACCTTCATCGGGACCACTCAACCTTGAGAACTTTAAGATTTTGCGAACCCTTTTTCATCTGAACAAGTGAGAAACTTGTGATCATGGAATTCTTATCACCCATTGATATACCCAACATCTTGTTCCAACCATAGATCTTTGCAGCCCCTACGAATTTCCATAGATCGAAATCGTAACTTTCTCCATGCTAGTTCAATCTATGGAATTGTTTGAGACCGCAGATCTATCTCTACCTTCATCTCAACCATATGATTTTCTCATTGATTAACCCTTTTTGTGATTTGAAAAAGTTTCTCCCTCCAAGCAGGTTCACCGCATGAAATGATTTGGGGCCGTTGATCTCACCTTGTGTCAATCTCGACCCTCCAACATTACACCCATTTAAAGGACTCCACAAATATCAAAATTAAATCCTTCCTCACATTTCTACTCCATAGAATCACTTGAATTTGAACTGTTGAAGTTTAACACACTTTACCCTTATTCCATTGTTGCTTGTTTCAATATATATAAAGACCTATCACCGTAGATCAAAACCCACTCTCCATCTGATGACTCCACTGTGGCAAAACTTGCTAACTAGTTAACCTGAAAGGCGCTCCCACAAAATTCCTCAAATAAGACCATTTTCAAACCTTTCAAGTCCATAATTCAAAATTTCAAACATAGTGCTAACATAAATATATACATGTATTGTCTCAAAGGATAAGTTCACAAGGGAGGGAATCAAAAGATGTGAAACATGAAGAAAGAACTTAATGAGATGAAGGAACCATTTTGAGATTGGTACTAGTGGATAGATGGTCATTTGATTAGAGATGGTCTTCTACAACATTAAGATGGAAACAAGAATGTGTGCATCAAGTGGGTTGAACATTTCTAATCTTTAAACTATATGTATATGAAGCGATTTCTTTAATCCATGTTGAATGTTTTCAAAACAAAAATACCTAAGATGAAAAAACATAGGGAGATCCATTATTCTCTAGGAGTTCAAGTATAAAGAGATAAAAGGAGGAGGATAATTCAATAAATGAAGGTAGATATGAAACTATAATGAGGATATTTATAATGAGTTAATGTTATCCCATATCCACACCAATAGAGTAGGAATGCAAATTTTTTTGTTTATTTCATTGTTTTTAATGCTTTCAAAAAAAAATACAAAATTAAAAAAAAATGAAAATCAATTGAAATTAGCAAAATTTGATACTGCAGGTACAAATTACCTAACCACAATGACAAATACCGATGAACCATCCCAAGAAAGGAATGAAATAAACCAAACAGAGGATCCAAACCACAAATTAAATGAAGAAAACCCTGAATTAAACAAAGAAGAAAACCTCGAATATGAATTACATAGGGACTTAAACCAATTAAGAATTTTGAGTGATGAATTGAAGAACACGAGGGAACCCTCTCAGGTTTCCGTGGCCATATCAATACAAAACGTTATAGAATCTATCAACACTTCCCACTATGAGATTACTAGTTTGAGCGAATATAGGGCTCAAATGAGAGAGCATTATAGCACTGGTATATCCAAAGAGGATATAAAAAAACTGAATATCACAAAAGCCCGACCAAATTTATAGATCCTAAAATAGGACAGCCTCCATATGTGAGGAAGAGGCGAGTTTGCATGGACTGGTGTAGTTACCAGCCATGGAGAAAAAACTAGAGGAAGAGATGGTTCATGGTTTTCAACAAGCCTCCATGCAACAATGTCAAGGTCCCACAGTATTTTCTTAGGAAACTATGGGCTGAGTTTGTGTTAGGGTTCCATGCGAACTAATTCAACATCACCGAGTTCTAGGGCGTCTGTCTTGGCTCAGGCCAAGATCATCCTCATTCCCATCGGAACCCACTCAGAGGACCTCCTGCACCTAGGCGAGAACCAAACCCACCTCCTCAACCCCCTATGTTAAGTAGTGGGCTAGATCAGATCCATGAGTGCGTCAGACATGCTACACAACACATTCTTAGGCATAGTACATTTGTGGCTATGCCCTCGTAGAGCGAGCAGGACCCCCCCGAGAGACACACTTCTGCACGGTCTACTGGTGGTGGGCGAGGGAGAGTAGATACAGGTGGTAGCCAAGTGGATCGATCCAGCTCAATGAGACCAGTGCCACACCATTTTTCTCATTGTGGTAATCCATGCTAGGTTCCCACACAGGATCATGGCACAGAGAGCTACCTACACCAGGTTATTTATTGTTTTATTTAATGTCATAATTTCTAATCAATTTAACTTAGAATCATATGTTTGTGACTTGATTCTTTTTAATGTACAACTAGTCAGTGCCAAGTCTCCAACACAAGGGTGGGAGGACATTGATTCCTTCAACCTAGATGGATCCATGGCAATTGTAGAGGACATTGCGACACCATACACACAGGTAGTTTTCTTTTAGTAATTAAATTTAATGTTAGTAGCTAATCTTTTCATCCAAGATATGTGTCTCACTTGTAATTTGTTTTAATATTTGCATCGTGTTTATTGTTTATTGTTATTGCTCTGCGATCCTGTTTTTATAACAAGGTCATGAGAGAAAAAAAAATATTCTACCACACTATCTTAAAATTCATTCAATTCCTTAAAAAATGGATGAAATGTTCTCTTACCTTAATTGGTAACAAGCTAGGAAGTATGTTTGACATTGGTGAAAAAATGAGGAACCTAGAAAAAAATTATGTGGAAAACATTTACATGGATATGCACCAAGATGATGTGTTAGATAATTAAATTGGTAATTAATGAATTGGGTCTTAGTTTTATTGTCAAGAATTGAATATGTGAAAATAACGATTATCTGCTCAATATGCTACCTATAATAGAAACTTAGAATAAAATGTACTAAGAAGGGTATTCTCAATTAGGATACCTTAAAAGATTAGGTTTGAAATAGGAGGAGAAGGGAACTCATAGCCATGTCAACTCTCTAAACCAGAAAGGAAATGAAGCATAAGCAAGGTTTACTAGGGATAACTAGTCAACTAATTCGTATATAAGGAAACTTTAGCATCAATAATGGATACAATTTTCAAAGATATAGTTAGGGAAAATATGACAAACACTTACCCTACAAATCATCCATCCTTTGATATTGCACAAGACAAGCATATGATTTTTTAATATCATTTCAACGATCGACAACAAATTCTAAGGAGTAAGCCCATAAAATTTGTGGATATTCTCTAAAATAGAGAAAAATGTAACATTCCTCAAAATCATAAATTAAAAGAAAAATTATTATGCAAGTTTGGGACTGTTATTATCACTATCATATCATTGATGTTATGTCGCTTGATTGATTTGTGAATTCTATTGTATCACTAAATTAGTTCTTGTCAATCATCACATATTTATTTAAATTGTCGACCCATATTTATTTAATATTTACTAATTGAATCTAAATATTTTTGTGCAAATGAATAGGTGTCTGCAGGATTGAGTGACCAACCATCCCCACTGGGGATCAAAAAATCCCCTCGTGAGAAGGTATCTTGTAACAAATGATAAATTTAATTTCAATTTTGATGGATTAGATTTGTATATTTATATTTTTATGTACTAATACATGATTCCATGAATATGTATGCAGGTCCCACTACATAGGCATGTTGATGTCACTATCTCTCCACTGACTGCCTTTTTCCCACTATATATGCCAGGTGTATCCCCTGGCATACATGTCCCTTTCCCTGCATCCCTCCCCACCCCGTTCCATCCATCCCTTACCTCCCACCCACCACCACACTTCCATCTAGCTCCCCTGCCGCACCCATCCACCCCCTCCCTTGCAGTTTCCCATGTTTCCACCCTCCCCCCTCCAACCACATTACACCATCCATCCACATTCACCCATCCCTCCACCCCATCCCAGACCTCATCCCCCTCCCCCATATTCCCCCACCACTCTTGTTTCCTCTTCCAGGGTGGCCCTTTCCATTCTACAACCAGTTGGTATTTATCATCATACATCACGACTTCTACCACTCCATTCCATGCCCCCTGGTGTTGTAGCCAAAGTCGATGTGGCTAGATCCTCCACTATGCCATCCACCCTAGCATCAGAGCTAGTTGTGCATCCCACTGCTCCACCTGCCACCCTTGAGGACCAACCGATTGCTCCACCTGTAAGCCCCCAGGACCAGCCTATTGTGTTCATGGTGAGATTGATTAGTTTATGAAAATATCATGCAATATTAATGAAAATTAACATATTAGTAAATTGTATGAGTTATCTTACTGTTTAAATGTTGCAGGGTGGCATTGCTGAGAGACTTGGATCACGGAGGAGGGTAGCCTGCTCACCACTTACGGTCTTGTCTCAGGTGAGCTATTTAAATTTTGAAAACGTAATTTTGATATTTAAATTTTTTTTTATACTTTTATAATTTCCTGTAGGAGTTGCATTTGATTGTTTTTTTCTCCACCTGTAAGCCCCCAGGACCAGCCTATTGTGTTCATGGTGAGATTGATTAGTTTATGAAAATATCATGCAATATTAATGAAAATTAACATAGTAGTAAATTGTATGAGTTATCTTATTGTTTAAATGTTGCAGGGTGGCATTGCTGAGAGACTTGGATCATGGAGGAGGGTAGCCTGCTCACCACTTACGGTCTTGTCTCAGGTGAGCTATTTAAATTTTGAAAACGTAATTTTGATATTTAAATTTTTTTTTATACTTTTATAATTTCCTGTAGGAGTTGCATTTGATTGTTTTCATTTCAGAGCCCAATGGGAGGTGGTCTAAGTGGCCAGAAGAACTGAGCTTCCTCTAGCTCGAAGAAGATGAAGATCAATTTTGGATTTGCACCTGGGAGCTTCGAGGGTGGGAAGGAGGATTGAGAGACCCTCCTATGTACACTATCCATGATGTGGCATTTTGGCATGAGTTTCGATATTTACGTATAGGGCACAAGTTGCCATATTTTGTATAGGGAACAAGTTGCTATATTTTGTATATGGCACGAGTTTCCATTTTGGCACGAGTTTCCATATTTTGTATATGATTGAAAATTTGTGTATATTAATATATCATTTTCTGCTTCTTTATATTACTTTCCCTTTTACAATTGTGTACAATAACAATGATAATTGAACTCTAAATCCTATAGAACCCTAACTCATATTTAACCAACATACTAACACCTATAGTCTTATTCATTGTCCAAATTGCAATAGAAAGCACTTGTTTTCCTTTGGTATTTACATAGTAATTCTAACCTTTGGCCTTCTACTCCATTTTATAACCTTGACTAACCCTAGGACTGTCTATCAGACTAGATTGTAATACTACCTATTAGGTAGCCATAAGACATACCTAAACAATTATATTCTATCCTAACCCTTGATAAAACCATTTCCCTAGACTCCTACCTTTCCTTATCTCTAAAGAAAGGATTATTCCTTTCATTTTCACACTATTTAGACCCCCACGAATCTCCCTATATCTCTGACTATAATATCCATTTTGGACAGCCCCAGAACACCACTAACTCATCCTAAGCTTCCCTAACTTCTTCACTATAATATCCTATTTAGGGCAGCCCTAATAGCCTTCTTACCCACCTATCATATCCTAAGGTCACTTCTATGCCTTCCTATCTTACCCACTCACTAACGCCTCACCTCAAATTTGTCCATAACCCAGTTTAAAGTGGCACAAAGACACCCTAAAGGAACTGTATATAAACAATCATTCCTAGCCATACTTAAACAAATTTGACAGTGGTATATAAACATCCATAACTTGGAAAAATACTATAAAAGGCCTTGAATTTATTGCAAGTCATTGTCTCATCAAAAGCCAAGTGAATATACTTCTTATCATTCCTACTTTACTGGAAATTACATCTTAGACTGACATAAGACATTTTACTTAACTGGAAATTTGATCTGGTTTAATAGTCCCATTAGCTTGGAAACTTGTCACTTATAAAATTGTTTATCAGTGATGTTTACTTAAAAATATTGTACTTTTGTCTTGACAAGCTAAAAAGTGAAATATAGGACTGTTATAATGCTAAATGCTTGGCTGGAAATACTTTTATTTTGGTTTCAAATGAGGTTGAATTTGTACGATATGATGATAACATCCCATCAACACAACTAACATTCTTCAACCACATGCATAATTGAAATGAAAACATCCCATAATGATAACGTCCCATAAAAATTGTTCTTCCTTGAGAAATAAAAAATGAAACAAGTTCATGAATATGTGCCTTCTATAACGATCTATTGAGCACTTGTAATTTTAACGATCTATTGTACTTATTGCAATTTTAACGATTTAATGGTTAGCATGCATAGCCTAGGGTTTTGAATCAATGACAAAACCCTAACCCTAACTGAAGTTTAAAGGTTTTTTTTTTTAAGAGAAACTATAAAAGGTTTTAATAAAACAAGTTCTGCACAGCCATTTAGTACAGGTAGGATAGCATAACAAAGTGTTCAAGCAGATCAAAATTGCTGCACAGAAAGCATATCCAAGGAGTTTTCCAAAAAACTATACACAGAGCATTTCCAAAACAACTAGTGTCTCGGGTAGTGTATACCCTTATAAACTATTTACATAGTAAAAGACAGTAAAACATTTAACCATAATTAACTGGAAACTAATTAAGGATTCCCTCTAAATTTCCTGGGCTGAACTACAGACTCTTCCTCCATTGGGTGCTCGAATGCTGCAGTGGTTTCATTCACCTTGCTTCCCTGGTTCATGTTGATTAGCTGTTGAAGATATTCCTGGATCCTGTCAACTTTGCCCATTATCTCCCTGAGGTTGCTCTCATTGTCATCAATCCTTGCATCGTGATTGCTAATCTACAAAGAGGTGTAGCTCACCATTTCCCCCATGCTCTTAATATCCTGCACGATTTCTTTGTTGTCCATTATGCCAATTTCTATCATCTCATAAAGTCTCCTAAGGTTGTTTTTTACATCCATTATACCTGCATTATCACTTTCCTAGGACATTCTTCCAATTCCTGTGGATATATCTATACAAGCAAAAGTAGAGTGCAAGGCACAAATAGAGCCTGCAATAACACAAGCTTGGTTCTCGGTCGAGAGTCCACTTAGAATGTAACTGAGCACTTTTATCTCCTGCTGCAGGGAGGAACCTTCTTTGCTTTTCCTTTCTTTGCAGACCAAGGTGCCCACCGCACCTTCCTTCCACCCTATACAATGGTAACCCAATACTGTGCTTCTCTCCAAATTGACAGAATGCGCTTCAGGAGTAGGAATTGAGCTAGAGCTGAGGTTTGAATACCATGACGAGGTACTGGAGAGGGAGGTACTGGAGAGGGAGGTACTGGAGAGGGAGATACAGGAGCAATTGGAGAAGGCTATGAGGGAAATCCTTTCCTTCACAAAGGATCGGGTGAGAGGGAGAGCTTCCCATGGGATGTCCTGCAGCCACCCCTCACCAACACCTGCAATTACATTCAAAAGAACTCACTCTGGAGGGACCTCATGATAAACAGAGCCGAGAGAGGGAGAAATATGAGCTTGCATGCTGTTGCAAGGAGAATACATACCATGATGGTCGAAAAGACTTGGAGCGTGTGAGGAGGAGGGGCATTTAACCCATGACTGGAGAGCCATTAAGCCTACGATATTCGAGAGATGATATGGGCAGAGGTTATACCACATGGCATGGGGAAGAAAGGAGGTAGGACAATGAATTAAATGGTAGGAACCATCGAGAAGCAGCGTGGAATGGAGGCCAGCTATTGGGAGGTGACGTAAGGCGGTGGGAGAGGGGTAATGTGGAGGGATAAGGGTAAGGGGAATTTGATGGAAGAGGGGATGAAGAGTGAGGGGAAACAAGGGATAAGGGGAAGGGAAGAAGGAAGGGGATGGGTTGGATAGAGAAGGTGGTAAAGGAGGGGAGCCTTTGGGACTTCTTTTGAAAGGAGGGGAATTTATAAAAAACAATGCGATTACCCTCATAACATGTAAGTGAGAGGGAAGCTTCCGACAAAACATTAAGGAATGAATTTGGAGATAGGGGTGTTTCCGTTCTGACTGTAATGGCCTTGTGGAAGGGAAGCCCCCACATTAGCCAAAGTGTCCACTGTAGAATTATTGTGATGAAGGATGTGAAATGTCTCATAGGATTTAGACATGAGAGGCTTGGCTTTGTCAAATAGGCAGCGACAATTGACTGATCCAAAGGGGTATCCATTGATCAGTTTGAAGATGACATGTCGAGAGTCTCTGAATATCATTACCTTATGGAGGTTTTTAGTGTTTATGAGATGTAGACCCTGTAGAAGAGCTATCCACTCAGCCTCATTATTTTTTCTTGTTCCTAGACCCCAAGTGAAGGTTTGTTCTACATGTCGTCTGGGATCCAGGAGGATCCCCCTCGCACCTGCCACCCCTAAACTGAAGTTTAAAGGTTAGCATGCATAACCTAGGCTTTATAACCAATGAGGAAACCTAGACAGGTAATATCTTATTTAGGGCAGCCCTAATAGCCTTCTTACCCACCTATTATAGCCTAAGGTCACTTCCTTGCCTTCCTATGTTACCCACTCACTTCCTATATTGTCATCCCTATTGATCCTTCCTTTGGTAGTGACATGTTCTTTTTGGGTGTACAATCATGGTTTGAAGGGTCATTTTGGCCAGCAAGTTTCTTTTATTTCATAGGATTATCCTTAGTCATCATCTTGATGGCCTACACAAGTGCATGATGACCTATCCAAAGGTCTACACTTAGGATATCTAACAAAATAAACACCATTAAAGTTTACTTAACAAATTCAACCCAAAATTATCTCAAATTAGCATGAATAACCAATTCTAGAATCTACCCAATCATAAAGATAATATAAGCTAAAATTCAAATCTCCACATTATAATTTTTTTCCTCGTTAGGTTTTATAAACCCTAATCATCTTTCATCATAGTGTTAGTTTTTCAACATTAAGCTACCATTATATTAGGATCTTTAATGAGAGAATAACAAGTACAACAATCAAACACAAGCACATCAAAAGAGACAAGAGACACAAAGAGTTTTCCTCGGGGAAACCATAAAGGAGAAAACTCCACAACTTCCTTAGAGATAGAATCAGCACCAAAATAGTAAAAGCCCCAAAGCAGTAATCTTCTTCTTCTGTCTAGTCCTAGTATTTCCTTCTTCACTAATGCACCACACTTGAGTGAGAGTGAATGATGTGTATGATAAATAGAGAGTCTCACTCTCTATTTATATTCTTTCATTCACTTGAAGTGCACTTAATCATGTAGGCCTAACTTAACAATTACTTACTAGAGCCTACACCTTAATGAGTGTATAATAACTCTAGTGCCCTGAAACTGCGGGGACTTAAACAATGACTTGACATGACTTGTTTACATTATTGATCCTCCCAATCGAAACATCGGGGCATGACAATATGACTCAAATACATAATAGAAACATCCCGTAATAAACATCGGGTTACAATACATAAGATACATAGAATAATACATTCTGAAGTTACATATACATCAACACTCCCTCTTAACTAGGAAGGTATTCTTTCGACACAATTTTCAGCACTGGTCTTCTTCTCTGTTTCAGCTGGATCATCTCGTCTTCAATTCATCTTCGTCTTCAAGTCATCTTTGGATCTGGATCATCTCTCGATCTGGATCATCATGTAACATCATCACTGGATTTGGATGATCTCTCGATCTGGATCATCATCACTGGAGTGGATCTAGATCATCACTCGATCTGGATCATCACTGCTGGATCTAGATCATCACTCAATCTAGATCGTCACTGGTTCTATCTCATGATTCTTCTCATCACAGGAAGTTCTACAGAGCCAGCCTTTTTTCATGCTGGTTGTAGGCCTACCCACATGTAGGTCTTCGTCCAGCACTTACATCTGACCTACTTGTTAGAAATGCATGCCTAGCACTCACATCTGACCTACTCGTCAGAAAGGCCCAGCACTCACATTCACCAGCATGATAGGAACTCAAACTACTATCATCTGTGAAATGGCTCAGCACTTACAACCACCAGCATGATAGGAACTCAAACTACTATCATCTGTGGAAAGGCACAGCACTCACATCCACCATCATGGTATGAACTCAAACTACTACCATCTGTGGAAAGGCTCAACACTTACAATCACCAGCATGGTACGAACTCAAACTACTACCATCTGTGAAAATGCACATCACTTATAGTCACTAGCATGATAGGAACTCAAACTACTATCATCTGTGAAATGGCTCAACACTTTCAACCACCAGCATGATAGGAACTCAAACTACTATCATCTATGGAATGGCACATCACTTACAACCACCAGCATGGTACGAACTCAAACTACTACCATCTATGGAAAGGCTCTCAATCCTAGACTGAGGATCCTTGGTACCTCACCAGGTAGCTCCATTCAAATAATGGCGGTAGCTCTTATATCTGACACTAAGCTAGAATGGCTTAGCACTCATATCTGACATGGGAGGAACCTAATCCTTTAGCCATGATAGAATGGCTTCAGCCCTTACATCTGATCAAGTGGGAGCACATCCCTCTATCACATCAGAATGGTCATGCACTCATATCTGATCATGTGAGAACAAATCTCACGGTCATATCAAAATGGCCCCCAGTCATAAACTAAGTTTTCCTGGTACCTCACCAGGCAGCTCCATTCCAAGAATGGAAATAGCCCTTATATCTGATCATGTAGGAACCAATCCTATAGTCATATTAGAATGGCTTAGCACTCACATTTGACATGGAAGGAACCAATCCTCTCACCATGACAGAATGGCTCAGCCCTTACATCTGACCTGCTCGTCAGAATGGCTATGAATATCAACACTCATATCAGTCATGGAAGGAACCAATCCTGTCACCATGACAGAATGGTTCAGCCCTTACATCTGACCATGGAAGGAACCAATCCTCTCACCATGTCAGAATGGCTATGGGTCTCATCACTTTCTCTGGGAGGAAGCCTCGATGTGGAGAACACCAAGTCTCTCTCTGAAGTACTCAAACTTCAGCTTAGCCAATGGCTATGTCAATACATCAGCTATCTGTTCCTCCATCGCAACATATAGAAGCTTCACTGCTCCTCTCTGCACCATATCCCTGATATAGTGATACTTGATCTTGATATGCTTCGACTTGTCATGGAACACTGGATTCTCTGACAACTTCACACAACTCTGGTTGTCACAATGTATACAAGTAGCATCCAACTAGAGATCATATATATCAGACAATAGCTTCCGTAGCCATACTACCTCACAACTAGCTGAACAAGATGCGACATACTCTGCTTCAGCTGTACTCAGTGCCACATAGGATTGCTTCCTGCTAAACCAAGAGATCACACTTGATCCCATATTGAAGCAACATCCTGAAGTACTCTTCCTATCGATGGCACTGCCTACCAAATCTGAATCAACATAACCCTCTCGGTTAATCTTTTGATTCGCATTGTACTTGAGCCCATAATCAATTGTACCCTTCAGGTACCTCAAAATATGCTTTGCGGCAGTCAAGTGAACACTTCTCGGATCTGTCAAGTACTGGATCAAGGTGTTCACAGCAAAGCAAATGTCTGGTCTCATGTTCGTCAGGTACATCAATGACCCAATCATCTGACAATACATCGTAGCATCAACCGACTCTGATGAATCATCACTCAATAGCTTCAGGTTCGATGCCATAGGTGTGGCCATATATTTGCATTCCATCATCCCAAACCTCTTCAGGATATCTACTGCGTACTTCCCTTGTCCAAGGAAGATTCCATCTGTACCCTGCCACACCTCCATACCTAGAAAGTAATGCATCATCCCCAAGTCCTTCATTTCAAACTCAGCAGCAAGCTTTCTCTTTGTATCAGCAATCAACCCATCTGTACTTGTCACAAATATATCATCTACATATAGTAGGAGCATCACTAGGTTTCCATCTTCAATTTTGTAGTAAAGGTTGGAATCTGCTTTACTCTTGGTAAAGCCTAAACTGGATAGAAAGCTGTCAATTCTACCATACCAGGTCCTGGGTGCCTGTTTCAATCCATACAGGTCTTTCTTCAATTTGCATACATGAGACTCTCTATCATGTGTCTCAAAAATGAGTGTTTGTTCTACATACACTTCCTCTTCCACTACACCATTCAAGAAAGCAGTCTTGACATCCATCTGGTGTATCTTCCATTTCATCATTACAGCTAGAGCAAGTACTGATCTAATGGAAGTGTATCTGGCTACAGGTGCAAAGGTTTCTTCATAGCCTACTCCCTCTTTCTGAGAGAATCCTTGAGCTACAAATCTTGCCTTATACTTTTCAATGCTACCATCTGCAGCATGCTTGATCTTGTAGATCCAATATTTGGAAGTGACAACTGACTTCCCTTTTGGTCTTGGGACAACATCCCAAACATCATTCTTCATGATCGATTGGTATTCTTTGATCATAGCATCCTTCCATTCTTTCTGTCCTGCCGCTTCTTCATAACTGGAAGGTTATTTATCAATGAAATCACATAGTAAAGCTACATACCCAGAATCTGATCTGGTTCTCTTTCTTTCTCTGTGATTCTCTTCTGGAGCCCCATATATTTTCTCACCTTGGATAAGTTCACGTACCCAAGTAGGTTTCCTCTTATGAGTATTCTTCTCCAGAGGTGGATCTATAGGTCTTTGTGGTTCTTTGAACTCTCTATCTTCTTCTTGAGTTTCTTCATTCATTATTGTATCATGAATTCTGGGTGCTTCTACTTCTGCTTCTTCAGGTTCTTCAGCAGGTCTTTTTCTGGATTTGTTGTAAGCTGTGTCTTCATCAAATGTCACATCCCTACTGATGTCAATATTCTTGTATCTTGGGAAGTAGATTCTGTAAGCCTTCGAGCTTTCAGAGTATCCTACAAATATGCCCTTCTTTCTTGAAGGATCTAATTTTGTTCTCTTTTCTTTTGGAATGTGTATGTACACGGGACAGCCGAATATTCTAAGATGGATGACTTCTGGTTTCTTGCTAGAGAAGACTTCTTCAGGAATCTTTTTCTCAAGTACTCTATGTGGAGTACGGTTCTGTACATACACTGTTGTTATAGCCACCTCCGCCCAAAGATGTACAGGTAGATCTTGATCATGAAGCATAGCTCTTGCAGCTTCCATGATAGTTCTATTCTTCTGCTCCGCAATCCCATTCTGTTGTGGATTATAAGGAGTAGACAACTCCCTCTTAATCCCTGATTCTTTACATAGATCTTTGAATTCATTTGAAGTGAATTCTCCACCATTATCTGATCGAATGGTCTTGATCTTCTTTTTAGTATGGTTTTCAATCAAGGATTTGAATTCCTTGAATTTGCTGAATACTTCATCTTTGTTTTTCATAAAGTAAATCCATGTCTTTCTAGAAAAATCATCAATAAAAGAAACATACTATGCATACCCGCTTAGTGAGTTTTATGACATAGGACCGTACACATCGGAGTGGATGATTTCTAGAATGCTTTTGTCTTTGATTTCGCTACTGGGAAATGTCTTTGTATTATTTCCTTTTGCACATCCTTTGCAAACACCATCATGTTTTGCTTGGAATTCTGGAAGACCTTCAACAGATTTGCTTGCAATAGGTAGTGCTCTGTAATGCACACGTGCAAGTATTCTATGCCAAAGTTCATTTGGATCTACCGTGTCATGGATTATGGCTTGTTCTGGATGGCCCTTCAATTTGTACAAGCCTCCTTCTTTTTCTACAATTACTACCACATCATTGATTGTCTTTCCTTTTGGCCACATGATGACTTAACCATCTATGAATGCAACCCGCATTCCTTTTGCATCCAATGCTGAGATGGATAGAAGGTTCTTCTTGAGTCCTGGAACAAACAATACTTCTTTCATTGTTAGAGACTTACCAGATTCTAGCTTATATGAAGATTCCCCACTACCTTTTATTGGATATTGGTAGTCATCTCCTAGTTTCACCTTGTGAAGTGATTCATGTTTTGACAGTCTTACAAAATATTCTTTGAATCCCATCATATGTTTGGAAGCCCCACTGTCTATAAGCCAATCATTACTACCATGAGTAATGTTACCTGTGAGAGCTGATATCATAACATATTCATCCTTGCTTGAAGAATCTTCACTTTCATATCTGGATCTCTTCTTGGATGGTTCATCATCCTCTACAGCATGAGCATGATGTCTTCTTTTGTTCCCCTTCTTCTTATGAGAGTGAGTCTTGTTCTTAGGACAGTCTTTTGCAAAGTGTCCTCTTTCATCACATGTATAAAATCTCAATCTAGATAGATCCCTTTTAGGATGAGAGCTCTTACCTTTGGTGAAATGAGGATTTCTTCTTCCCTTCTTGGAGTGTACTGTGAGGGCTTGATCTTCATTTCCCATCTTCTCTTATCGTGCTGCTATTTGAGGTTCTTCTTGAGAACATTCTTCCCATAGTCTGCTGAATTTTACTAACTTCTTTCTAGCATAGATTCCTTGAATGAAAGCATCCCATGACCTAGGGAGGCCATTCAAAGCGGTCATGACAATCTCTGCATTTTCCACTTCTTCATCAATAGCTTCTAGTTTCTCTTTGATTTGAGAAACTCTTGTCAAGTAAGACTAGATAATTTCTACATTCTAGATCTTCACATTCGTCAATTGGTTCCTCAGGGTCATCTTCTGATTGATGTTCTTTCCTTCAAACAATTTGGTTAGGGCATCAAACATAGCTTTAGGTGTCTTGAGAGACGACACCTGTGGGATAAGATGATCCTTAATAGAATCAGCAATGATCCTCTTTGCCATAACCATATTCTTCTTATGCAAGGAATTATCCTCATCTCCCTCTGGAATTGGAACCTCCTCATGAATGTAGGAGTCTAATTCATTCTCTTCCAGGACCAGGGAGATCCTATACTTCCAGGCTCGGAAGTTTTCAGCTCCCTCAAGCTTTTCATCAAGCTTGGTATGATGAGACATCTTTAAATGAGAACCTCAAATGGAAATACAAAATATTTTAGATCTTACCAGGTTCAAGATGTCAGATCTGAAACTTGAGCTGAAATCTTGCAGAGCTGGTTCAGGAGCTGAAATCTTCTTCTTCTGTCTAGTCCCAGTATTTCCTTCTTCACTAATGTGCCACACTTGAGTGAGAGTGAATGATGTGTATGATAAATAGAGAGTCTCACTCTCTATTCATATTCTTCCGTTCACTTGAATTGCACTTAATCATGTAGGCCTAACTTAACAATTACTTACTAGAGCCTACACCTTAATGAGTGTATAATAACTCTAGTGCCCTGAAACTGTGGGGACTTAAACAATGACTTGACATGACTTGTTTACATTATTGATCCTCCCGATCGGAACATTAGGGCATGACAACATGACTCAAATACATAATAGAAACATACCGGAATAAACATCGGGTTACAATACATAAGATACATAGAAGAATACATTCCTAAGTTACATATACATCAACACATTGAAGCACATCGTATTTCAGGCAAGTTTAGCTAGGGTTTGCATTTCAAGAAAGTCTAGTAGTAACTATTCATCAATTACAATAGTGTTAGCTAGGGTTTATGATAAAAAGGAAATTAAATTCATAACCTAGGGTTTAATTCAATTGTAACAATTTGATAATTTGAGTATTGTTGATTCACCTCCTAAACTTCTCTAAAAATCATCCTATCATTTGCACACATTGGTATTTTCATTTGTGAACATATGAAATAGTAAGTAGTTCATATTAATCCCAATAAAATTATTTCATGTATATGCATAGACTAGGTATAGGGCTATTGGTAGGAGTTTTGGGTAAGTGAGTTACGTAGCGTCGTAGCAGCTATGCAAGCTCACGGGACATCGTTCAAGGTCGAATCAGCGCGATGGGTGGAAGGATAACCTCTTTTGAATATTTAATGTATTAATTGACCATGTTTTGTGGACATAGATCATTAGTGGTTAGAATTTAGTTAGAAATGGTCCTTTGATGTAAAGGCGCAAGACTATACATAGAGCTATATTTACAATTGTAAGAGAATCATGATCAGCACAATACAAGTCCAAGTCAATATCTGAGGGTGATCAATCTATTGCGATCTATCTATGATCTTGATGGGTCTTCTGTTTTGAACAATATACGAGCTGTCTGTGTCAGATACTGAATTTTGGAATGTAATCAGTCCTTTTTTGTTGAGAAGAATTATTTGTTTTGGATCTGTTGCGTAGAATTAATATGACATGATGGTTTTTGCCTAAATGTTGTCTTTTGTTTTCCTATTTTCTCTGTTGTGATGGTAATGAGAAGTGTATTAAATCTATTTATGATTACTGTTGTTGTTGTAATGAACTGATGATGCGATTCTATCATAATTTTGATGAATGATGATGAATCTTTTTAAAGTTGTTTATGAATGATACTACTGCGATAACACTACTGTGATAAATGAATGATGTGATCTGTTAGATCTGTAGTTGTGAAGATGAATTGTGATAACTATCTTAGTTCTGTAATCTAATAGTTATGTTGTCGAATCCACTGATGCCATATATTCCCTTCTTACTATCGAAAAATTGGTTCCAACAGCTCTTTGTTGAATATCTCTGGTAATACTTCGTCCACTCTATGGATGTTGTTGGGCAAGGTAAAACATCTCTGGGCTGGTGCTCAAGGAGATTGCATTGGTTGGGAGTCGACAGAGTGAGAACCCATGTCAATGAAGCTTTGTTGGTGGGTTTTTACCAGCAAATGGTTATGTTGATGGGACCGATTTGGAATTGAAAGGAGGATATGTTTTGGCGTCCGACTCAATCAAAGATCGAGGAGTGGCTTGGTCTAAAACTGTGAGAGTTTGATGAAACATAAAATCAAAATCTGAAGATGTCAACAAAAAATTGGTTGGACAGATATATTCATGACGGTCCTCACGAATGGTTCTTCTATGATTTTCCTATCATCCTATATGAGTGGATGGCGATGTTCGCTTCTAAGTAGAAAAACATACAAGGAGGAGAGCCGACATCTTGGACTCCGGAGCTAATCCAGGAATTACAATAAATAGAAAATAAGGCATCACGGGATGTTGAGGTGTGGTTGGACAGTATGCTGGAAGGATACATTACCTAGTTTACAATTTATACCAATAAATCATTTATCAAAACAGAAAGGGAGCTTCAGTGGACCCCGAAGTAGATTTTTGTTGTCTCTGCAGCTATCTATTAAACAACTTGTCTATGAAAAGGGTATTCTAAAGATGGACCAAGAGTGGTGGAACTTTGGTGTGTGGATGCTGTAGACACTGTGACCAAAGGGGGGAGATGCATGTAAAGGTAAGGGGTATATTTGCATGAGTTTTGGTGAGATTATGAAGGCCTTCAAGGAAACAAGTGGTTGTATGAGAGGAGGGGCAAGGTTTCAAGAGAAGAGGCAGAGGATAGGAGAAGGTCCTGCTATGATCGAAGAGTGATACCGCAAAGAAAAACCACACAGGACAAAGCAACCTTTTAGTGACAATGAGGATGACTAGGCCCAGGCTACGCCCATAATAACGGTAGGCTCAAAACCCAGTAGTAACGTGTCCACACCTCTGCGCACTACTCCACCACTAGGAAGAAATGTGCATTCTACGTCAACTTGCCTGACATGTCAGCAGCAATCTAGAAGTAGAGTACCAACCAGAGGAAGAAGGCATAGAATGGTAGGCGATGAAATGAAGCTACCAATATTTCATGTAAAAATCATCGATGACCTAGAGAAATACTGGTTCTCATGCGAGGTGATCTGGACTTCTTGACAGACTATGGATGATGATGCCAAGAAAAGCTAGCTGGAAACCACCCTCAGGGATCATGCGCTATATTGGTACATGAGATTCATGCTGGTTCCTCAGGGAGGTACAACAAAAACAATGGATGAGATCTGTAAAGGATTATTTGAAGAATTAAAGAAGCCGAAGTATGAGGTTCAGTACATTACCGAGTTGAAATAAATGAAGCAGTTCCCTAATGAAACAATTTATGAATTTGATCTTTGATTGATGGCTCGAGTAAGCTTCCAGATGAGCGATGTTCAGCACAAGAAGTGGTTCATCTCCATGCTTTTCCTACATATCATACAACCGTTAATGTAGCAAAATATCGCGACGCAGAGCGAGGCTCTAGAAATTGCGATGAAATTAGAAGCATCGTTGGTGGGAGAAACCGCAGTTGGGATGAACTAGATTCAAGCACAGTTGGCCAATCTGATGCTCCAACTGCAAGATATCAAGAAGGATAAGGAATATCATGACTACCTTTGGTGCACCCGGTGTCATGCGGATGGACACACCAAGGATACATGTCCGATGTTTCAAAATTATTTTCTTTCAGGAGCCCCGAACCCATTGAGCTTTGCTGGTGTACCATGGTGCTGCATATGTCATGTCTATTGGCATCAACATGAGAACTGTGACTACATGAAAAATATGGTTACCAAGATAGAGAGTCTGTATTGTGCCTTTTGTCGATCAATAGGACATGACGATAAAAACTGTCGAGCTTATCACTCGCTCCAAGAAAGGACATATAATTCATACTTTGTGAAACGTAAGGACCCCCAAAAAATGAAAGTGTAGTCGTAGATGGCATAGCCAGAAGCATAGGTGTAGTATACATTGCTACCCCATATGCAGTTTATCCCATCTCAACTGCAGTAGTAGTTTACATCGTCACCATAGTGTGCACCACAGCCGTAGTTCGTAGCGCAACCACAATTTGCGCCACAACCACAATATAATCAGGTACTACTCATTCAGCCTTAGCCACAATATGTTGAAGCTGCGCACTATGTCTAGCAGCAACCAAACCCACCGTAGAAGCAGTTGGCCCAGCCTAAGTTTAATAAAGGAGGAGTCCGAGGAGGATTTTGTAGAAGATTCAGGGGGAAAGGAGGAGGCTTCGGTTGAGGAGGAGGACGAGGTCGAGAATCAATCCAGTGTTATACTTGAGGAGTATTGGGGCACTACCAAAGGGATTTTCCTCATGCATAGTGTACATACTGTGTGACCAGCGAGCATAATGTTGAAAATTTCCCTCAATTGATTGCAAAGTGGCAGGCTAGAATCATTTCTCAATTGCAGAATGTGCAGACTTAGAACCAATGAACGTTCCAAGTGCAAAACCAATTGACAATGTAGAATAAGATCATTCCATAGAATCAGAATCATCCAAAAAACCCACCACTGAATCAGAACCCACCATTGAATCAAGCCCAAAACCTGGATCAAGGATTGATGGTTGCAACAATTTAAGCCGAACTGCGAATGAAGGATGTTAACATTGGGGTTGTCACTCACACTGGTGTGACAAATGGAGAAGATGGACCACGTTAACAAGTTTGGTTCACTAGAAATAAAAATATAGCATTTGATATTGCAACAGAGAAAGACACCTTCTTCGAGTCCAAGCATGTAATCGGGAGAAATCTGGGTAAGTTACCTATTATCAAAATGTGGTCTTCTTTTGATCCATCTATAGGGGTAGGGCCATTGCAGCAGCATGGTATCTTGTAGCAGTTATTTAAGAGTTCTCTGTCACTGGAAAGGGATCTCAAATCCCTTGTCAATATTGAGAATTTGTTGTACCATAGGGACAATACATTGAAGGATTCTACGATGAAATCCTTACAAAAGAGGAAGATAGGAAAGTAGATGAAGATGAACATCTAGATCAGAGATTACGGGGTTGAATCAATTATTTTGGATCTTGAATCAGACGTAAACATTATGACCAAACAAACTTGGTAGTTGATGGGGAAACTGACATTGGGATGGTCGCTGATGCATCTGCAACTAGCAAATCAGGGAAACATTCAGCCCATTGGTCACGTCTCAAACCTGGTTGTTTTGTTGAAGGTATGAAAACATATGCTTATTTTGATGTGATAGAAGTGGTTGAAGATGGAGTTTCCTGTCCTACACTGCTAGGGATTGGGTGTGGTAATGATAGGATGGTGGTTATCAATTTCAAAAAATGGGTTATGACATTTGAGAACTAGGATGTGAGGGTGATTTCTCCCATGGACCCTCAGGAAGGATGTCGATATATTGAATCTATGATGGATGAAGCCGGTAGAAGTTGGGATCATGCCCATAATATCTCTGAAGACTATATCCACCCTACCATCGATGGTGAACTTGGATGGTGTAGCAATAGTTCTGTATCCTATAATTCTAATGATGCTATGGAAAACTAGAAAAATAGTCTGCATGAGGCGTCATTCAGGAAATGCGGATTGATCACACAGTCTCTCCATCACATACCAACTGAGACTGTCAAGTTTCCAATTTATGAAGGGCTACTAGAGTTATCATAATTCCTTTGAGAAATTGAAGAGAATGCATTTTAACCACAAAGGGTAGTGGCCCTAGATGTAGCACTGAAGGCTGCCCCGGTCCGATTGTGGGCGATGCACAAGAATATGATTCATGACTGGGGACAGTGTTGGATAGTGATGATGGTATGCTTCAGTGATTCAGAGGTCTATCATGCTAGGAGATACGATGGACAGAATGACCCCGCCTTTCACTTAATAGAATTTCAGGCCTTATGGGCATCGTGACCTAAAGATGAGTGGGTCCATGCCTTTGTTCATACTCTGGACGATATGCTGAGATATTGGTATGTAGTGGTAGAACTACACAAAACTATAACCACTTGGGAGGAGTTGTTTGTTTTCTTTGAGCAAACATTTAGTTTCCAGGATGCCTACCCATAGGTACATAAAGCATTGCAAATCATCTATGGCATAGTGCTGAAGGTCGTCCTTGTCACATACCTAGTTGATCCACATGTTCACTGATTGATGCAATCCATGATGACATGTTACAATCTATCTAAGGAACCTGAAGATGATGATGAGTTGTGGAATGTTAATATTTTGGAGTTAGAAGGAATCCGCAATGTAACTGCAGTGCTAGACATACTAACAGATTCGATGAGTCAGCCACTGAAGATCAAGAAAGTCAACATTGGGTCAGAGGAGAACCAAAAATTTGCTAATATTGGGGACTATTGGGATGAGGAAACAATGGCCAAAATCATGAACTTGCTGCATGAATTCCACGATCTTTTTTCGACACGGTTCTTAGAAATGAAGGGGATATTAGGGGACCTGGGGGAGATGAAAATTTTGTTGAAACTAGATGCAAAACCTATGCGACAAAGGCCATATAGAATGAACCCACAATACAAGGACTGTGTGAAGGCTGAGATTAACCAGATGCTGGATGCTGGGATCATCAAGCCTATCGAAGAATCAGAGTGGATAAGCCCTATGCTTGTTCAAGATAAAATTACCAACAAAGTCCGCATTTGCATCGACCTAAGAAAGTTGAATGATGCCTGCATGTAGTAATGGAAATTTGGGGTCTAAAATGGGCCTTATCAGAAAACACGCCAATAATAAATTTTGTGAGTTGGAAATCAAGAACCAATAGAATTTCAATAAAATGAGTCAAGAATAATGGTTGAATTGACATATTTTTCATAAAATAAAACTACTTTTTTTGTTCGTATTTTTTACATATTACCCTATGTTATTACTCAAATTTCAAGTGGGAGAGATCGTTGGATGCGGAATTTAATTCGACATCCAACAAGTACCCACACTGCATAATTTTGACAGACCCCGCTACCCAAAAAAAAATAAATACCTAAAAAAATGTGATGATTGTATGGTCTATGGCTTAATTATATATATATATGGGTGATTTGACAGTGTATGGGTTAATTAGGGACCATCTCGATAACTTGCGATTGATGCTAGAAAGGTGTCAACAACATCATATTGCATTAAATTCTAACAACTACATTTTATGTGCGTTGTTTGGAATGCTACTTGGACACATAGTATGTAAGGAAGGTCTATTGGTTGATCCAACGAAGATCACGCTAATTCTTAGTTTTCCACTGACGATGAATGTGAAGATGCTTTGGGAGACACTAGGGCACATGGGGTACTATCAAAAATTCATTAAAGGATACGTTGCGATTATTGCCCCTATGGAGAAGCTATTAAAGAAGGATTTTGCATTTGAGTGGAGTCAGGAATGTCAAGGAAGTTGTGCTAGGGGTTGTGTTTGAATAACCAGGTGAGGGCAAAGTGGATCACCCAATCATATATTCCAGTAGGAAGTTTTTTTTTGCTGAAAAGAATTACACAACAACTAGAAGAGAAGGCTTGGTGATGGTTTATGCCTTGCAAAAGTTTAGGCAATATTTGTTAGGCGGTCACTTCAATATGTTCACCGATCATTCTGCTTTGCAATATTTGGTCAATAAGCCTGTGTTGGGGGGGAGGATTTGTCGGTGGCTGCTACTTTTTCAGGAATTTGACTTTGAAATAGTTGCGAATCCAGGACGGTTGAATGCTGGTCATGATCACCTGTCTCACATTGGGACTAGAGAATAACCTACCAATATTGATGATGAATTGCAAGATGCACAACTGTTCTGTGTTGATATCGAAGATGATCATTATTCCCCAATCATTCAGTTCTTATCCACTAGTGTTGACCCTAAGAACCTGTCAACCAATCAAAATAAATAGTTGGTAGTAAATGCTTCATATTTCCAGCTGATTGTTGGGCAGTTATACAATCTTGGACTAGATGAAATCTTGCGACGGTGTATCCTACCGCATGAGCAAGGAACCATTCTAGAAGAAGCACATGCAAGAATCATTGTAGGTCACTATGGAGGAAGGGCTACTGCATGGAAGGTGTTTCACATTGAGCTATGGTGGCCTGCATTGCATAATGATTCTTTCGACTATGCGTGGAGTTGTGACGTCTGCCAGCGCGTTGGTAAACCATCGCGGTGGGATGAGATGCCACTTGTGCCACAAGTAAGTCTACAAACTTTGGATAAATGGGCCATGGATTTTGTGGGTCCAATTAATCCACCTAGGAAGAGGACTGGTGCATAATACATCATTACCATAATTGACTATATGACCAGGTGGGTAGAGGCCACACCAATTATGGATTGTACCGCTGCAACAGTAGTGAAGTTCATATTTGATAATATTCTTACATGGTTTGGGTATCCCAGTATATTGATGAGTGACCAGGGTAGTCATTTTATCAAATGCATTGTGAGAGCTCTAACTAAGGAATTACAGGTGCAACATAAGAAAAGCACACCATACCATCCACAAGAGAATGGTACTATTGAAGCATTAAAAAAACTTTTTTGAAACATCATTGACAAAGGTATGTAATGCTAATGCTCAATGACTGGGACTTGAAAATTCCAATAGTGCTATTGGCCTATCACACCACTTGTAAATGGATTACAGGACAGACACCATTTAAGCTAGTATATGGGGAAGAGGAAGTCATGCCCATAGAATACATTGTTCCTAGTTTGCGCATCGCTGCAGTAATAGGCATGGATGATGCAGAAGCATTAGAAGAGTGCATTGTGCAGCTGGTCCAGCTTGAGGAGAACCACTTTATTGCATGCTTCCACCAGCACTTGCGAAGGATCGACAAAAGACGTGGCATGATCGTCACATTAATCATAAACAGTTTGCAGAAGGAGATTTGGTGTTGTTATATGATAGCAAGTTCATGAAGCATCCAAGTAAGTTATAGATGCACTGGTTAGGCCCATATCTTGTTAATTCCATTACTTCTGGAGGTGCGGTTTAGTTATAACAATGATATGGTACGGTACCGATGACGCTTGTTAATGGGAGTTGCATAAATCCCTATAGGATGGGGTCAGAGCTATGCATTGCTTGAGGCACTATAAAAAATAAAAAATAAAAATGAAAATAAAAATAAATAGAATATTTTTTTAGATAGCAGCAAGGCAAGCCTAGGGGAAGAGGCTATGCAAGGATAGGAGTTACTAGCAATGAAAGGGAGACCACCTGTAATAGCCACAGGGTTGTAGGTTGCTTAAATTAGCAATAAATGCAGATAGTTAAAATAGTTAGCTGACAGTGCTTGTTGAAGCGATGTGCATTAATGGATTATTTGACCATTAGTAGGGTTATATTGCCAGTGGATTTGGTTTCAATACTGCTGGGTTTGGTCATGATGGACATGGTGGATTTGGTAATGATGATTTTGAATTGGGAAGTAGCTATAGAAAGCACGTAGGATGCAGGAGGAAGGAATTGTTCAGAGTAGTTCATTTGAGTGAGAAAAGTGCTGAGATGAGTACAGTTGAAGAATATTGAGTGTGAGTTGCAAAGTAAAGGTGCAAATTCATTGGGTGCATAGTAAGGATTGGGAGTGTGGAACGCTGAGAAACCTTGACGAAATTGAGATTTCCAGTGAGAAGGAACACCCCATTCATCCCATGGCCATTGAGGAAGAATTCATGAGCATGCTGGTAGGCTCTTCACCGATCCCCAAAGGAAAGCAGAAGGCTCAGAAGCCCAGTTCCATGCCACCGTAGAAGAGGCACACCCACACTTCGGATAGAATTCAAGGAGAGGGGACTACATAGACCGGGCCTTTGAGCTCGAGAGCTATAGATTCTGTGGCACCCAGGGGTGTCTCTATCAATGATATCCTAGGATATGTGGCTCTAACACATCTGGGAGCAAATCCATGGTAGCCCATGAAGAATTAGAAGTATCAACCCAAATTGTCATTGATGTCGAAAGGGATGACTTGCATAGTAGATATTGTCCCTACCTTGATCAAGCTGAAGTTTGAAGACCATGATTTTCTATTTTTCAAAGATGTCCAAGATGAGCCCTATCAATCAATTCTGACTCGGCCTGGTGCACCAATTCAAAGGATTCCTCAACCATGGGCGAGTGGGTTGAATAAATCTGGATTGTTGGGGCTCATTAATATGCCTTGCTTTGGGTGACTAAACGAAGCTCATGCATGCGTCAAACAACTCTTAGCCTACTTTCATGGTGGGATGCTCTGGTTGAATGAGCCAATTGCTGTCACATTCGACTTAATTGCAAACATTATGGGCTTGACGAAGGTCGAGGAAGATCTGACATAGTATCTCTGTGGGCAGGATACTGACATGAAGCTTTCCAAGTAGCTGAAGGAGAGATTTGTCTTGCAGCTTGATGGCTATGCCTATCACATCAACAACATTAATGCACAGGTGGTGCATATCGGGGCATGTATTTTGTTGAGCAAGATTGTTTGGGGGAATCGACCGGTCCAGTGCAACTCGGGAGTGGTCACATGTGCATAAAAATGCACAAGGGAATGCAAATGAATTGGTCCTTATTTCTACTCAACAAGTTGCTCGACGATGCTCTCGCTGCTCAGGTCGGGCGGTCATTTTCCTAGAGTTGGCTATTAATTCTCATTGCACTTGTCCAATGGATGGAACTAGAATATTATCAGCCAATTGTAGTCGATGTGGTGAAGGTGTGATAAGGCACATGCTATCAAAAATTGTGGTGGGTTGAGGATCCCAGTAGACAGATAGACTATGCGATCCATTTTTGGGTCTATTGGGAAGCATTGTAGGCCGCAGTTATCAAAGTTCCCCGCTTATCCCATTATTCAACAACCAAGTATCAGCGGCTCATTCAATTGGATATCAGTCCTCATTCCATTTATATCTAGGAATAGAGGGACCATTACAAGAAGTGGCTACCTCTTTCCAAAAAATTCACTGATGAAGAATTGGATGCTCTCGTTCAAGAGTGGTTGGTTGAATGGCACAACCCCGTGAGCTAGGAGGAACTCTCTAAGGAGCCACTAGCTGATACCTTGGATGAGCCTATCTAGAAGAAGTTAAGTTGTCATGACTCTGACAATGAATTGTAGATGGACCCTGATGCCAAAGCACAGGGGATGTGAGAGGAAACACGAACCAAATGGCTCCTAGAATACGATGAGGGTAGTGGTACCCTACTAGGGATGGAGGATCAACTAAAGTGGCTCATCAAATTGGTCACTGAATCCTCTGAGGCTATGATACAAGAAATACGAGAGACCAACCAAGAATGGTTTGATGTGGTAAGAGATAATTTAAATTCTATTTATGATGTTGCTTCTAGGAAGACACCTGAAAAAGATGTGATGTAGGAAATCCCTTCAATCAGCACCGAGCCGTGGGCTAGGAACACTCAAGTTCCCCTGAATGTGATCGATGCTGGGAGTGAAGAAGTGAACCTGTTACTGCGTCCAATCCAGAACATTGCCTTGAATCTTAACAACAAGTTACCTACTTGGGAAATTTTGGAGTTGCAGCATGTTTCCGCCCAGGAATTGGCAGATAGGAAGAAGGATCTTAGTGATGGGTATGTGCAGTCGCAGAGCGCAGCCAAAAAGCTGTAGAAAGAAGCTGAGGAGCTGCATCAGATCAGGGCGCAGCTGGAAAAAGAGAAGGTATGATATATTGAGGCATCGAAGGAAGCACATGTCGAGCTACAACATAAGGCTACCGAGGAAATCACAGAGATTAAGAAGGCACAAAACCACCTTCTCATTAAGAAGGAAAAGCTGTGCACAAGTTGTGGTGTGGTCGAGTAAGCTATTGATGAGTCCTGTTAACATATCTTTGAGAGAATAGCTGACCTTATTTCAGTCGCTAAGGACAAGTGACTTGGGGAAATTATTGTCCAGCTCTAGGATACCAATCTTCTGCTCAATGTCGTGGTCCATCCAGAGACGCCCTTGAAGCAGGTTGTCGAATGGAAGGCTACTATTGAGGAGATAATGTCCTAGTTTGAAATAATGGAGCAAGAAGCAAAGACAATCATGGAGGTGATGACATAGTTCTGGCAAAGCATTGTCCAAGATGAATAGCTTGACCAGTTGACCACACACGTGCAAGAAACTAAAGGATAGTTGATGACACTTAATATGTCATTGCAAGCATTGCCGCTCATGGTGTAGATCAGGTGGTCTAAGGAATTGAAGGACATATAGCAGAGACCTTCCTATGCCCAAGAATTCCAACAAAAGCTTCATGCCCAATTGGATGAGTTTCAAGAAGTTGGTTGTCGACTAGATTTCAAGTAGTCACAATGTTGCAGGCGGTGCACGAAAGTCGACAGATGGCCAATGGCAAGGCTGGGGAGGTGCACCTCATACAGAAGGATTTTCTTAGCTATCAAAGAGCTTCCAAAAGAGTCCATCTTCAGGTTCGATATATCTCGTAGTAGTTTCAATATTCAAGGCCAAGAAATTGGCATATACCCTGTCAACCTAACGTTTCTTAAGGACGAGCCACAATACTGTGTTTGGGGCCTGTTGGCAGGGGTTTTGGGTAAGTGAGTTGCGCAACGTCATGGAAGATGCACAAGCTCACTCAACATTGTGCAAGGTCAGATCAGTGCGATGAGTAAAAGGATAACAGGTTTTGAATATTTAATGTATTAATTGACCATGTTTTGTGGAAATAGATCATTAGTGGTTAGAAGTTAGTACGTTAGAAGTGGTCCTTTGATGTAAAGGTGCAAGCCTATATATAGAGATAGATTTGCAATTATAATAGAATCATGATCAGCACGATACAAGTCCAAGTCAATAGGAGAGGGTGATCAATCTATTGTAATTTATCTATGGTCTTGATGAGTCTTCTATTTTGAACAATCTGCGATTTGTTTGTGTCAGATATTGAATTTTGGAATGTAATAAGTCTCCTACTATGGAGAAGAATTATTTGTTTTGGATCTATTGCACAGATTTAATATGACATGATGGTTATTGCCTAAATGGTTTCTTCTATTTTCCTGTTTTCTCTGCTGCGATGGTAATGAGAAGTGTATTGAATCTCCTTATGATTTACTGATGTTGTTGCAATGAACTGATGATGCAATTCTATCGCAATTTCGATGAATGATGATGAATCTTATTAAAGTTGTTTTATGAATGATAGTGCTACGATAACACTGCTGTGATAAATGAATGATGTGATCTGTTAGATCCATAGTTGTGAAGATGAATTGTGATAGCTGTCTTAGTTTTGTAATATGATAGTTGTGTTTTCGAAGCAATAGATGCCATATTTTCCCTTCTTAGTGCTAGAAACTTGGTTCCAACAACTCTCCCTTGAACATCTCAGGTGAGACTTCATCCTCTCTGTGGATTTTACTGGGCAGGGTAAAACCTGTCTAGGACGATGCTCGAGGAGATCGCACTGGTTGGGCATCAACAGAGTGAGAACTACTATTAGTGAGGGTTTTTTCTAACAACATCCTTTTGGTTTCTACTTAAATGATACTAACCAATATAATGATATATACCTAAAGAGTTCATAAAACCCTAATTCCATCTCATAACTTGTGAACCCTAGTTATAATATGCAATTTGTAGTTCATGAAACCCTAGTTGGTTTTCAATTTGTAAGTGTAGCCTAGGGCTATATGTCCTTTTGGTTTCTACTTAAATGATACTAACCAATCTAATTTGATCTTCAAACCTAAAGATTTTGTAAAACCCTAGCTTCTAGTTCCATGTCTCAATTTGTGAACCCTAGTTTTATTATGCAGGTTGTTGGCTTATATTTTAGTACATGAATAATATAGCCTGTGATCTCTAGACACATAGTGTTTTCTTAATGCTGCAACATGTGTTTTCTTAGTGAATTCTAGACACATTGGGCCATGAGAACATGAGGGAGAGTACATGAAACCCTATTTGGTTTTCAATTTGCACATGTACATATGTTTCTACTTCCATCTCATAGCTTTTAAAGAGGTCACAAAACCCTAGTTCCATCTCATAACTTCTCAACCCAAATTATAGCATGCAATTATAGTTCACAAGACCCTAGTTGGTTTTCAATTCGTACATGTACATGTCTTTCAACTTCCATCTCATAACTTGTGAAGAGTTATAAATCCCTATTTCCATCTCATAACTTCTTAAACCAAGTTATAGCATGCAATTGTAGTTCATGAAACCCTACTAACATACTATAACCATAACATAACATAACATACCATAACATACTAACATCATACCATTCTAAGATACCATAACATACTAGCATAACATACCATACCATACAATACTAACATCATAGTACATACCCTACAATACCCTATGATACTAACATACCATACCATACCATACCATTATAGTTCCATCTCATAAATTGTAAAGAGGTCATAAAACCCTACTTCCATCTCATAACTTCTCAACCCTAGTTATAGCATGCAATTGTAGTTCATGAAACCCTAGTATGCAATTCTAGTTCATGAAACCCTAGTATGCAAGTCTCAATGATATTGTAGTTCATGAAACCCTAGCATGCATTAAGGTATCCACACTATAATTGTTTTAATCATTAGGGTTTATAATCTCTAATCATATTTCATCATAGAAGCACATGGCATTTCAGACAAGTCTAGAACCAGTTTTGACGTCAACATGTCTATCCTAGGATGATTCCTCAAACCCTAGGTCTTTGTCTATTGCATCAACACAAGTGCCAAGACCTCCATAGAAAATCAACTAAACTTAAACAAATCTTCTTCTAAACAAGGAATCAAAAGAATCTCGAGACTTATCAAGTTAAGTTTTCCATGGTCTTTCCCTAACCTCCACGTATCACACAAGAACAAGACTGCAATATCACCAAATACATTAGCTCTTTTCTTTTTATCTTATACACAGTTGGAACCCTAATTATACCTCATTTTCCTTGAAAACAAGAGCTATAGATTATACAATACAACCATCAATTCCTCTAGTATTATATCTCCTTATCCAAGGTTTACTTACATATATAAACCCTAGTGTCCTCATGCATATCCAAGTTTCATCATTGAATGCATTCCTCCTCTATTTGTGTACCACATCTTCTTGTTCGCAATAATCCTCGACATATGTGTCAGAGGTGGTTACAAAGCTCCCATGCTTATCCTCAATATGTGTTCCAAGGTGGTTACTATGCTCATTTGTTCTCCTCAACATGTGTGTGAAGGTGGTAACTATGGTCCAATATTTCAGTTATCTTCATCCTAATATCACAAGGCAACCCAACAAAATAAACCCTAGTCAAAGTGTACATTAACACCATGAAGATACATCTCTTTAGGGAACTCTTTCCAAGTATATAACATATCTAGAACCTCTTATTACAACAAATTACAACATCAATAAATCTACTAAGAAAAACCGTAGTTTACGAAACCGATGCACAATGGAGTCACTGGGCCATGAAAATGCGGTGGAGAGGGCCCACTAGAGGTAATGGAATGAAAGGAGAGAAATGGATCAACGTCTCATCGATATGACCTCTGGTTTTTGAGCTATGTCGAGTTTCAAGTCACATTAAAATGTCATTCAATAACACTTGGTCACTCTCAGTCTGGGAGCGAAAAAACAAATGGAGCAGCAAGATTGCATGTCGTTGGCTCCAACAAGTGTGTATGGCCAATGCCGACATGGGAACACTATTTTATGAAACCAATGCACAATGGAGTCACTGGATGATGTAAACATGATGGAGAGGTCCCTCTAGAGGTAATGGCATTCCAGGAGACCAACAGAGTCGACGACTCATCGATCCAACCTCTGATTTTTGAGTTATGTCGACTTAAGATGGGTGTATTTAGCTATGGTATATGATAGGAATTGTATCTCTTAAACATGAAAAACTCTTTGACCTTTCTTTTTTTATACCTTCTTCTTTCACATTCAATTCTAATTATTGACTCAAATAGAAGAAGGATATAAACTTACCAGAGTAGCAATTAAAATTTAGAGATGAAAGCATAATGCACAAGTCAAATACCATTTAAAAATATTAGAGCAATTGTTTTTTTATTAATAGCCCGATGCAACACAAATTGGAGAGAAAGTTGCAAATATAGTGGTTTACCAGGAAGGACATGTCGAGAACAATATAAAGTGTGGAGTTAGAAAACCTGTGAAGGACATGATGTTGGTTTCCTAACAATATTTCCTCCCTCCAATTTTGGAAAAACTTTAAACTTGAAAAGATGCAATACAAGCCTAATGGAAGGCCACAAAAATAAGCATGTTTCAGTTAGATACAATATTATCCCACTTTTGACCAACATTTCTATTACTCACATGCTTAAGCCTCTTGCACCACATTAGAATTTTTTTCCAATATTAAATGGAAACCCAAAAACCTACTATGGATTGATCTTGTATTGTTTATCATAGCAATGACACTAGGAATATATTTTAAGCTTCTGTAGCAAAGGTAAGAGAAACATGGGTGAAACATTAAACCAGTGAAGGGTCTCTATTGAAGATACATGCATAAAACATTTTCACTTGAAAGTTACATTCAAATAATTCAATTTCTAATTAAAAAAAACATAAGGAATTGAGAATGAAAGTGATGAAAATTTGTATTCTTGCATAGCTTTAGTGGCTAACAAGAAGTAGTGTGAAAAGGATGGGGAAAATAGTCAATTTTCTCTAGTCAAAATATTCAATTGCATAGAATTATGTTCTTGTGCAAGCTAACACGTCAAAATCGGGATGCCAGTCCCATGAGTGATTGAAATTGACAGCTACTATTAAAAGACAAGATGATCATGATAACTTACTCCACTTTCTATGTGAACTCTACAAAAGCATTTCCCTTTCCATCTATATCGATTTCATGTATGAATATATAACATGTACAAATACTTATTACCAATATGGTGCATAAAACAGATCATACTTGGTAATAAGTATTTATACATGCTATATATTCAAACATGACATTGATATAGATGGAAAGGGGAAGGATTTTGCAGAGTTCACATAGAAAGCAGAGTAAGTTATCATGATCATCTTGTCTTTTAATAGTAGCTTTCAATTTCAATCACTCATGGAGCTGGCATCCAAGTGGAGTGTAAGCACAATTACCCAATCTCATTCAATATAGCCAGTTGGATCCTCTCTGCTACTAATTTCCTCCATCAATATCTCGTGCTCTGAATGAGGCAAGAAGTAACATACCTTGGTTGATTTCTTTGTTGACATTGTCTGTAGATGAATGTTCATGCCAAAAATCAATTTTGTGAAGTGATAGACCATAGAACCTGGTATGTAATCCACAAATACATGCCCACTAGTTCTTCTTGATTTCCCATCTAGTGTAAGATATTCACCCTCAACTACCATCGAGCCAATAGGAAATTCATTTCCTTCATCATCAATCAATGATCCATTCAATATTTTCTTACCTCAAATGCATTGTGCCAACCAATAATCTGTGCCCCATTCATTTTCTTTTGGGGCAACAACTGCATATATGTGTCCTAGTTGTACAATATCTAAGATATGGTGGTAGTTTGTTGAAATCGATGACAGACCCTCCTCTAAGTGGGTTGTTTCACTGGCTACACATGGGTCTACTGCAAGTGACACATGATCCCAATCATCAACCCAATCCATGCATTCACATTCATCCCATTCACCACTGCTACAAGGGTTGCACAAGAAAGTAAGTTTTAGCGTCCATATTTAAAATAAGGGGTTGTTTTAGCTTCAAATCGAATGAAATCCACGTGTTCCTTGTATTGTGGCACAACTATAGGAACGCGATCGATCTATGTCAACCACATGCCAAAAAATCCTGACTGGCCTTCCTACCACTTTAGTTCAGTCTGGCATTGTTACAAAGCACCATTGAACTATAGATTTTGCATCTTTGATATGAGGGTTTCTATTAAACCTCATCTCCTCCCTTTGTAGTGTGGTCTTGATGCATGCACCAACCCTTTCATGCTCACCTTTATCATGCTCGGTCTCAAAGTAGTTCCATATATGCGACACATTATAAGTCTTATATAACTTACTCATCCATTGGAAGACTTGGGAATTTTTGAACTGGCCCACACAACCATTTGACCATATCCAATGCTGATCCATCTGTATATCTCCCTCCTTTAGCTGATCATAGAAAATTTGAAAACAGTGTTGCACATAATGTAGATCATGGCATCTGTCACCACTTATGTAAAATTTTATCTTCTTTTGTATTATTCTATTGTTAATGTTGCTCTCAGGGCCATGCCTATACATAATATCTACCATGATGCTGAGTTGGTCAGAATGGTAGTATTGACTTTGAATTTCATTTTGTGGCTGAAGGGTGTAGTTTTCTGCAACATCCATAGTTGACAATATGGTCCCAATGGGAAATATGTCCCTGCATTTTCTATACTAATCATCCTACCATCATGCTGCATGCACATGTTGAACATACTACTCGATTTTCATGTAGAACTCCATAAAAAAATCACATACTTGTACCTGTTTCCATGAAAACAAGGGTCGTATTAGAATGTGACCTTTAAAGAATGTATGTGTAGAAACTGAACATGTAAGAGGAAAAACATGCAATAATCATTTGCACCTATGAATTCACCAATGCAATCTTTTCACTTTCCTTCGCACTATCTGATTGATAGGTTACATACTTGAAGCTCTGCATCTCCATGCTCATATTTCCAAATTGATGCTCATTGCTTCCATGAATGCAACAGTTCAAAAGAGCAAACCCACTGCACCTAGAACAATTCCCATATAGACATGATTTTCCATAGTATTTTTGTCCTTCATGCCATGGACACATGATGCTAACGATAAAATATCTCAATGCATTCGGTGGTATTACGGATTCATTGCAGCCCTACTCAAGGTTAGTATGCAAATCACGAAATATATGTTTATACTTGTCATAAAAATATTCATATTCTACATGGTATCTACAACAGCATGTGTTTCAATCAATGCATATACGAACATACCATGGTTTACATTTCTCAAAGGACCTTTGGCCCAGGTTCAATTATGTGTGCTCATTCCTAAATCTCTCATAGAGTTCAGTCTGTGTTGTGTCAAGGAAGTGTTTGATGTGGGGTTCACGTTCAATAGGACATTTTCTTAGCTTTAGCACATCTCTTTGATTAGATTAAGGTATGGTATGATCATGCTATAACATTTGTACTAATTCCTTAACAACATTAATTAGTTGCATATCTTGACGAGGAAACCTGCCAACAAAATCCCAACAAACTTTTCCACCTGGAGTCTGTAGATTTTCTCTTATAATAGAGTACTTCTAAATAGTTTTTCTATTTAATTTAAGTATTTGAGAAGTTTGTGAAAGGAGGAAACGTTTCCATGTGGACTTGCTTACAACTGATTATGATAACACACAATGAGCTGCACAAAGATATTTAGTGCGGGACATCTTCCCAATCGCATTAAAAGCAAATTGGAGATTTCTAACAATATGGTTGTTAGCCTCTGAACTTATAACCATATTTATGCCTAGAATTATCCTAACAAGAACTAAACAATTTGACTTTAACAAACATAGTAATAATTTTCATTTACCCAGATCACCTTTGGATTCAAAATATTCCTTCATTAATTTGTTTACATTGCCAATCGATAGTGTGTTTGGGAAACTCACCTTCAAGGCCTCACAGAAAACTTTCATCCACATGGATACATCTAGGAGTCCTTTTTCTTGCAGTAGACAGTCGAGGTAGGGAAGGTGGACATGAGCTACGGATCCCAGGGCTTCTTTGTTGTGGTACTTCATTCACATCTTGGTCCATATTGGGAGTGTGCTTAACCTGGTTGTGGTATTCTTGGAGAGATTGAAAATTAATCATTGCTCCTAGGTCCAATGCTTCATACTCAACATCTCTCAATACACCTACTTCTTGAAGAGCTTCAACATGGCTCATTGATGGATTGTTGATTGGAGACTGTGTTTATGTTGGAAGTTGAGTTGGGTCCGTTGGACACAACTGCTTCACCCGTGGTTATGAAGTAGAGGTTTTTATGTCATCAACTCTATTAGGATCAGTCGCAATATTAGTGGAAATGTATGGACCATGTCTCACTCTCTCCATTGCTAAACTAGCCTTTTCTCTTACCTCATTTTCCTTTTCAATGGGCATATTCCTTCTAGTTTTTCTTGCTTTGTTACAAAATTTTCCCATATCCAAAAGTTTCTTTATCAAAACTATGAGGTCTACCCATGCATAAGAAGCAACAACTAAGGTATTAGTTCCATTATAGAAGATACATGAAGTGTTCCAACATAATTAACTAAATTATAGATATGCTAGTATGCTAATTATTGGCATTGATACATAAACATTGATTAAAGGTTTCTCTTTATGTTTGAACCAAAGTTTCATTTCTATACTCTGTTTGAGTCAAGTAAAGATACTCAAGCTTCTAGGTATTACATCTATAGGACTATGACTTCCTTTCTGTTCAAAAAGTATAGGAAGTCAAAAGAAGATGAGTGAAATGAGAAGGTTGCAAATCCATCAAAAAAAGGAGAAATCATTGAGGTAGAGGCATCCCTATCAATCTCAAAGGCATGTTATGATAAATCTAGCATGAAGAGGAGAGCATGGACAATTTGGTGAACTGTTCAATATGGACCCTCTCCCAGGATTGTTTAAATTTTTTTATACAAATTGAAGAGTCTCAATAGAGAACCTCATCTATGCCATCGATGTGCGAAATCAAAATATATTCATGTGCAAATGATTATTGGTCTACATTGCATACTTCATCTTGTATAGAGAATATGGAAAACTTGGTGAACTATTCAATATGCACCCTCTCCCATGATTACTTCAAAGATTTTTTTTCAAATTTAAGAGTCTCAAGAGATAACTTCATCTATGCCATCATTGTGTGAAACCAAAATATATTCATGTGCAAATGTAAATTAGTTAACATTGCATACTTCATCTTATATGGAGAATATGAGACTTGTTTAGATGTGAAGTTGGGATTTATTCTTGTGAAATTAAATGTTGTATATGAGAGAAATATTGTTGTAGGAATTCATAAAACATAAATCAATGAAATGATATGAAATCTTGTGAATTAAAACAATTATTTAGAATTCACCATACCTATTCAAAATGATCTCTTCTTGCAATGAAAACTTGTAGTGTGAATCTTTCCACTAACTTCCAAGACCACTAAATATGTTTGTTAGATTCCAAGAGTGAGATTCTATCCAATAGATCAAAGAGTGGTGATGGATTGTGAGCCAAATTGCGCAGTTCAGGAGCACAAAACACGTGAACAACAAAAGAAAACCTGTGAAAATTGGTAGCAATCCCAAGAATCCAGATCTCTTTTTTTTTCACCTACTAATAGGTGCATGCATGTGTATTTAAGCATGCGCACGCATGTATAAGACCACATGCACACATTGACGCGCACACAAAATCAAACATGTGCATGCCCCTGCCTAACATTTAGAGCATTTAATCACTAACATTTATCTCATTTAATGAGTAATGTTCTTGAACAATGAATTTGTATTCATGATTACTTCGAGTAATTTTACAATATAGTCTTCACCCCTACTTTCTTCTTAGGCCCATTGGTGCCATTATGAGGTCTTAGGATCCTTGCCTATGGCTAGTGGAGGGTAAGGGAGGCTTCCAAAACTGAACCTATCATCATCATCATTGTTCCTCAACATCATCATCATCATCATCACCATCATTGTTCATCATCATTGTCATTGTCGTCATCCTCATACTCATCCTCATCCTCATCCTCATCCTCATCCTCATCATCATCATCATCAATGTTCATCATCATTGTCATGGTCATCATCATCATCATCATTATCATTGTCATCATCATCATCATCACCAACATTGTTCATCATCATCATCTTCATCATCATCATCATCATCACCATAATTATTCATCATCACCATCATTGTTCATCATCATCGTCATTGTCATCATAATTATTCTCCTCCTCATCATCATAGTCATCATCCTCATCATCATCATTGTCATCATCCTCCTTGTCATCATCATCATTCTTCATCCTCATCACTCCATCTCAAATGCTTGAAAATAAAATCAAAGCAAAGTTTCAAATAAACCTATAATCATCGTCATCATTGTTCCTCATAATCGAAGTCATCATCATCATCCTCATCCTCATCATCACCATCATTGTTCATCATCATTGTCATCGTCGTCATCATCATCATCAGCATCCTCATCCTCATTAGTTATCATCTTCATCGTCATCATTGTCATCATCCTCATCATCATCATCACCAACATCATCATCATCATCATCATCATCATCATCCTCATCATCCTCATCCTCATCATCATCATCGTCATCACCATGATTGTTCATCATCATCATCGTCATCATCATCATCATCATCATCCTCCTCCTCCTCCTCATAATCATAGTCATCATCATTGTTTCTCATCATCATCATCATCATCATCATCCTTGTCCTCATCATCATCATCATCATCATCACCATCATTGTTCATCATCATTATCATCGTCATCATTGTCTTCATCATCATCCTCATCCTCATCATCATCATAGTCATCATCCTCATCATCATCATTTTCATCATCCTCATCATCATCATCACCAACTTTGTTCATCATCATCATCGTCATCCTTATTGTCATCATCATCATCATCCTCATCATCCTCATCCTCATCCTCATCATCATCATCACTATCATTGTTCATCGTCATCATCATCATCATCATCATCATTGATCCTCATCATCATCGTCATCATCATCATGCTCATCCTCATCCTCATCATCATCGTCATAACCATCAATGTTCATCATCATTGTCATCGTCATCATCATCATCATCATCATCCTGTTCATCATCATAGTCATCATAGTCATCATATTCATCATCATCATTGTCACCATCCTCATCATCATCATCATAACCAACATTTTTCATCATCATCATCATCATTATCCTCATCATCATCATCATCATCACCACCATCATTGTTCATCATCATCATCATCGTCATCGTGATCATCATCATCATCATCATCATCATCATAGTCATCATCCTCATCCTCATCATCATTCCATTGTAAATGCTTGAAAATAAAATCAAAGAAAAGTTTCAACTAAACCTATAATAATCATCATCATTGTTCCTCATCGTCATTATCATCATCATCATCCTTGTCCTCCTCCTCCTCATCATCATCATCACCATCATTGTTCATCATCATTGTCATCATCATCATCATCCTCTTCCTCATCATCCTCATCATAGTCATCATCGTCATTGAAATCATCCTTATCATCATCATCATCATTGTTCCTCATCATCGTCAGCATCGTCATCATCCTCATCATCATCACCATCATTGTTCATCATCATCATCATCATCTTTGTCATCATCCTCATCATCATCTTCATCATCATCATCTTCATCATCAACATCATCATCATCATCATCATCGCAATCATCGTCATCATCATCATAATCATCGTCATCATAGTAATAGTCATCGTGATCATCATCCTCATCATCATCACCATCATTTTTCATCATCATAGTCATTATCATCCTCCTCCTCATCATCATCGTCGTCATCAACACCATCATTCTCATCATCATAATCACCATCATCGTCATCATCGTCATCATCATCATAATCATCGTCATCATCATCGTAATCATTGTCATCATAGTCATAGTCATCGTGATCCTCATCCTCATCCTCATCTTCATCACCATCATTGTTCATTATCATAATCATCCTCATCATCACAGTCATCATCCTCATTTGATCATCATTGTCATCATCCTCCTCCTCCTCATCATCATTTCATTGCGAATTCTTGAAAATAAAATTAAAACAAAGTGTTTACTTAACAAATGCACACATATGTCTTTAACACGTGTGCACAAAGTAGTGCAATCACGCTTTTAGTGCGTGCACGCAAAGTAGCGCGATTGCACTTTTAGTGCGTGCGCATTGTGTTTTAAACTACGCGTTGGTGATTTAAATTTAGAATATTTGCGGAACCTTTTTTCCAACCAATGTGGTCGATGAATTGGCTGCTTTTGTTTTAGGTTCGGGTTGCCCAACCAAGTTGTTTGGACTGTCTTATGACATAAAAACTTGTTTTGTACCACCTATCCTATTTCGTGCATGATTTTCCATATGCCACGCTTGTCCACTGTTAATGAAAATTTACACACTTGTGTAACTTTATCTGTAGATTTTGAATATGTAATTTTTAAATAAATCTATTATCTTTTTCTATTTTTTATTTAATTTTAAATGGACTAATGTCAATCTAACACAAAAGGTAGGATATTTTCTTTAGCTATAACTTTTGATTGGATCACCTCTTTAGAAAAGGGAAAAGAATCCGCACAAGAAGACACAAAGACCTACATCATAAAAAAAAAAATATCATTCATTGACTATGTTAATACCAAGATGTGGTGGACCAATGATGGACCTTGTCATTTTAGGGTATCACCAACTTCCTTAATTTGAAAAATAAAAACTATAACATAAATAAATATGGAAAAATAACGACGCACTAGACACCTCTGTTATCTACAACTCTATATATTTTTTTTCACAAAATTCCACCATTTGCATACCAAATGAGTGGACCAACACAAACATATTCATTATTTTTCAGGAAAAATAGAACATACCAACCTTAGAAGAACCTCATTTTTTGGGATTTATGCTTAGTTTCCATATTTCAAAAAGTTGTGTAGGTACCTCTAATATTGATTTTTGATGTTCAGATTTCTGTTTTTCTAGAAGTCCATTGCAACGAATGCGTCATAAGTGACCAGCATTAGCTTGCACGAGCCCATAATTATTAATATATTATATATGTTAATATGGTTATTAAATATATATAAGATATTAATATATATTTATATATAATAATACAGTAAATATCTTATGTAATGTTTAATAAAATCGTGCATAAGTCCTCTCTAGGTTCCGAGGAAAAATCCTTTAGTTGAAGGGAGATGCAAGCCACTTATTTCTAGGTTAATAAAGAATACAGATTTGGTATTGAGAGCACGTTGAAGGAACATATGGTTGCTTCTCCTTCTTTCCTCAAATCTTCATATTTATTGAATAACCAATAGTAGTGGAGCCCTTCTGGTAGCAGATGAATAAATTGTTGGGGTTTATGTCAAGCGAGATTATCTTCAAGGATATCATTGACTTGAAACACCACAAAAATTTGTACCTTCTTGAATTGGAGATTATGATTTGAGGCATGGATTTTTGGAGGAGGCCGTGGCTCGATCCGTCTAAGGTTTTTCCAAATCTTCTTGTGCCTTTTCTTAGGTTAATTTTTAGTGTTTCCTCAAGCAGTTATTGGGAAAATGGAGTCAAAATCTTCTTTCAACAAGAAAAATGAAATCAAATTTCAAATGAAGGATAAGCTTCTTTAGTCACATGCTAGCACATTTTCCTCTTTAAATCTACGAGGTTTTATAGTGCTGCAGCATTACATCACTATGGGATTCTCTCGCTTGTGAAATTACTATGGACTAATATTGCTCATTATGATGGTGTAGGACTAAATATCACCTTTGAGATTGAGGATGAGGTGGTTGCTTGCAACTTTTTGCTCTTATTTTTTTCCACTAACACTAGTAAAAACTGATTATCTCTATATACATCACTGTGGTTTATTGAAATGACCATGAAACAAAATTCAAATGGATTGATATCCATAAATAGAAAAGTGACTAAAAAATGCAAATATTCCCGCGCTTGCAAGTGTATTTTTCCAAAATAGAGATTTAACTTTCTTATAGAAGTAATGATCAAAGTGACTATACCTTATTTCTTAGTTTGTAATGGAAATTCAAGGATTGATAGATGAGAAACTCAACTTCAGTTAATTGGACAATGAGTTAGTTCTAGGACTATCCATTATTTTAGTCAATAAAACTCAAATACCATGAGATGGGAGTGATCAAGATCCAGTAAACCTTTCCAGTCTTGTTTATTAATGCATATCAATTTTGGAAGCAAGCATATGGGGGTAGAATTATTCCCTATTTTCTTTATAAATGCCACTATGGTTGTAACAATGATCATGGTAGGTATCGTAGAGCTTTGCGAATGATGACAATTGGGAGGGTTCTTATTGCTTCAAGTTGGTTGAAAACAATAGGATTGAAAGGTGAGCTTGGTCTTAAAGGATTACTTTGGTATTTTAAGATCATTTCCTAGTTAGGGATTTTTTTTTAAATTTGATTTTTACCCCATTTATTTATAGCCAGATGGAATGCTAACGAGTACGATGGAAGGTGGAGCAATTTTTCTAATAAATATTTTCACCATCCTGGTGTGCTTTTACTCCATTGAATAAGTAGGTGATTGGTCTATAAATATGGATGTTTATAATGAATATTTACATATTGAAAGAAAACTTTAAATGTCATGGAAATCCTTACTCCCCAAGCATGGTTTCATTACACTTGTAGAAATGTTGTATGTTGTTAGATTGCTTCCGATAATGTTACCTGTATCCTTAGAGGTGGGGTATCTTGATGCATTAATGGTTGTCCATATTTTCAATGGATTTCTAGTTCCTTTATCTCTCAAGGATAGTTGTTCAATGATAATATTTGCAATATTAAGCGTAAAATAGGATATAATCAAAGATTAAGCCATCAAAATTGGCATTTAGTGTAAAACATCCAAATAATATTTGGTAGGATTGAAATAGGATACTCGTCACTAGAAACTTAGATGTAGGAAATTTGTCATAGATTTTCCAGTTTTTGTTGAGTATTGTGTCGAGGGTTCATCAGGTTTTTTCTCTCTTATAAACATTCGATCTATTGTCTAATCCATTCCAAGAGCTTGAGAAAAACTAGATCAAAAAGAGTATCTTGAGCATGCATGTGAGCCAACTTTAATATCTTCCAAGAGCCAATGCCTTTTCTTTCTCTTCAAGCTACAAGTTATAGACCTGCTTTTGGAATTCGAACTACCCAAACTACCTTCGATCTATTGTCTAATCTATTCCAAGAGTTTGAGAAAAACTAGATCAAAAACAGTATCTTAAGCATGCATGTGAGCCAACTTTAATATCTTCCAGGAGCCAATGCCTTTTCTTTCTCTTTAAGATGCAAGTTATAGACCCTCTTTTGGAATTCGAACTACCCAAACTACCTTCACTTCTAATGAATTTTAATTGTAAAATTCCACATGCGGGTCATTCATTTCTCCTACAATATTCCTTTAAATTATTGCATCCTTGAATGCGTTTGTTTTATCTGATCCAAAACTTGTAAATCTATGTGGTCCAAGTTCTATTATGCCTCTTTGCATGGAATGAACCCTCTGGGTTAGAACTCAAGAACCAAAAACAAACTTCATGAAGGAGTAGGATGTGAATCCTAAGTTCATCAAGAGTTGAAGAAGTTGAGTGGAACATTTGATTGATTCCGAACTAAGTTATGACAACAAGGTAAGACAAGCTTGTCATCTTTAGGTTATAATGACATGACTGATTATGAGGAAAACACAAGGTTAGAAAACGTTGACCAAATTTTTGAGTATGCATATTTGTAAAGGATATTTTCATATTTGTAAATGATTTTTTTTATAAATTTGTCTAACAAAATACATATGTTTTATGATTATACATAAATCATTAAACAAAAGATTAATGAAATCTTATTATCCCTACCATTATATAGTGATTGTATAGTGGAGTTAGTTATTTATAAATTGAAAAAAAAATGGTATAAATAATTAGTACTAATTTGATTACTTTTATTAAAGAAAAAATAATATAAAGTGTTACACAAATCTTGATTTAGAGAACTCCCCATGACTATCTTTTTAAGGAAAAATCAGGTGGCTAGATAAGTGAGGGATACAAATCTTACATCCATCACCATGAATAAATGAGTAAGGGCTATAGAGTTTATATTTGCAATTTCATAATTAACTATTGAGTGTGTGCCTCCCGACAGAAGCAAAGGACTTTATGTTAGTCATCTAAATTGTATGTAACATAATCTTTTATTAGAAAAGTATATCTATATGTCTTTTTATTTGAAAAGTGCATTGAATCTAAATTGGATAACATAATCTTTAATTAAAAAATTATAATGATATGCTTTTTTATTTGAAAAGTGCATTGAAACTCTTTTATTAGAAAATGCATGACATTTTATTTTTATTTTTAAATTAACAAATTTAATGACATGATTTTTAATAAAATTAACAATATGCATAGTGTTCATTAACATTGATAAAAAGATACTTTTAAAATATAGATCCATATAATTAGCTTTAATTTTATTTCCATTTCTTTATGGGAGGTGGCCATGGCTATCTCTTGACCACAGTCACATGGGTTTCGCGGTTGAGAAGAATAATAAACTTCGACACCAATTTTAAATTTTAATATCCAAAGTTATAATAATAAATAGTGAACACAATATAATTTAGTATTTTTATATATAAAAAACTACCCTTTATTAATACAATAATGAACCTATACTATTAACATAATAATAAATCTAAAATTGAAATTTTAATCTAACTTGCCATTCTTATTAAAGTTTTTTCATTTAAAAAACTGAATTATAATATAAATTTGAAAAAAATGAGTAAAATTTAACTCACTAAGTTTTTTCCAATTTTAGAATCTTAGCTTTTTCTTAGTTTTTTTTTAATTTTAAGAATCTTAATTTTTTTTAAAAATTTTAAAACCTTGGCTTTTTTAATCTTAAAATCTTAGCTTTTTAGAATTTTTTTTTCAAAATCTTAGGTTTTCAACATGCAGTCACAAAATGAAAAAATAAATTCAACCGTTAAAACGATGCTTAATGTTATTGGCTAAACTCAAGAGGTGCCAATTGATCGGAGATAAATTTAAATTTGTTTTATTATTATGAAGCAGGAAACCTGACTGTCGATGTGAAGTTTGGTTATGACAGAATGCTCCAGAGACTTGCTTCAGGATGATGAAAGGTGGCGAAGGGTTTGATGGCGAAGGGTTTGAACATTTCTCGGAGTTGAACGTTTCTCCGACTTGAACGTTTCTCGGTGGGAGGTCATAAAATGGTAAGAGAGTTTCGGGTACCATTTAATTCAATCGATTTATGCAGCATGGCTTGTTCTTGGAATTGGATTTTTCTGATGTAATCAGGATTGATGGAGCATGATGTTTCAAGCATGTTTCAGGATTTATGGAGCATAAGATTCGCCATGACCCTCAAGTAGAAGGAAGGCAAACAAAACCCTTCAAAGTTCTCCACTCGGATTCGATCTCGGGCCAATTCTCTGGCAAAGGGAAGGCATTCTTCAAGCCCTGCAAGCTCTGCTTCTTCATGACGTGGATATCGCGAGTTTCTGCTCTCGGGAGCGGCTATCCATGGAGAGCGTCTTCAAATATTGGATTCTCGTGTTCCCTGCTCCTCGTCTCCTGCACGATGGACTCCGACGCAGGAGAAGAGATTCTACGGCCTTTTAGAAGCGGAGAGTTTCCGATAGTGGCCGGGGCAGTCGATCTCCGCTACCTCTTCAAGAAAACCCCGGCGCAGGAATGGCTGCCCGGGCAAGTGCCATTCGCCCAGAACCTGTCCAACATCCTCCGCCTGGGGTTTACATCGACGCGAACATGATAGTTCTCCGAAGCTTTCGAAAACGCCATGGGAGCGCAGAACGTAGATCTCCACCTATCTCCACCATGTCGTCGACCGACAAGCTTTTCTGCAATTGGCGAATGGATTCTCCCCTTTAAGCTCTCCACCGATCTCCAGAAAAGCCATGTTGTTGAGGTCGTTGATTGACTTTTAAGAAGATGAAAATAACAAAGTCGGATCCCAGAAGGCTGTTGGCGAGAGGGACCGACACCATGTGTGTCGGGACAAATCTAAACATCATAGAACCAGATCACTGTAAGTGCCTTGTAAAGTGTGTTCTTAATTGAAATTTAATGGAAATTAGACAAGGAATATCCTGTCTCTCATTTCCATGTTAGACGTTTTTTTTTCATGGATTGCATGTTTTTTCATCATTTAAAATCTTCTTCACTCAACGTCAGAATTCGGTTCCACTAGGGTTTAGAGTCTCCAACCAGAATAGCATCCATTAGCGTCTACCATGCTCCAACTACCTTGTAGAAACGAAAATAAAAAAATTGAGTGCAAGAGATAATCGACAATAATCGGCAATAGGAAATCGGTTATTTTGTTTTCTTTAGGTTTAAAGGAATCTTCTGTTATTTTGTTTTCTTGATCTGCACAGAATTAGGGTGGTTTTGTTCCAATCATTGAACGAATGGGAAATGTGCGAGCACAACAGGTTCGTTGATACGTACCTCAGCAGTTAGGGATGCCCGGCTCGTTGATACAACCGAAATCATTTTGAATTAAAATATTATAAATCAAACTATAGATACACTGAGTCTGCATAATGTTTTTCAGCCGATCTAGATCTGAAACCCTAAGCAAAGGGTTTTCATACAATCAAATGCACCTTTGGAAAATTTTGCTTATTTTGCTTTCACTCAGCTTTCTAAGCACTGATAAGCTCTGCATAGATCAAGTTATTTGTTTCACAGTAAAGCAGAGACTTCACCTGTAGTGACAAAACTTGTGTAGACCTTTAAGTTGTCAGCGGTGGAACAATAAACAGCAGAAGAACATGGACGACCAGGCAACGTCAGATCACAACACTTAAGCAGGCTTCCTTTTTTAGAGTCTTTTTCAATATTGCAGCCCTCATGAATAGTACTTCTTGAATGGATTTACTATTGAACCTTGAATGCATTACAAATGTCTAAACAACTTCTTCTCTTGGCCCATTTAATGGACAATTCTCTTTTGATGTCCAAGGTGAGCGTGGACTCGCTCTTGCATCCAACAATAGAAGACTTGGTTTCCAAGTGAATCTCTTTCTTACAATAGTTTTCACACTTCAGAAATAAATAGAATTACGGTGTTCCTATTCCAATCACTGAATGAACATTATTACATTTGGAAAAGTCTGCTTATTTTTCTTTCAAGCTCTTCATAGATTTAGTTATAATTTGTTTCACTGTAAAGCATAGACTTCACCTGTAGTGATAAAGCTGGTGTAGACGTTACATTGTCAACGGTGGAACAATAAATAAACAGGAAAGGAACATGGACGACACAACACTTAAACACGCTTCCTTTGTTGGAGTCTTTTTCAGCCCCATATTCTCTGCTGGATCGATGCTCCAACTGAAATGGACACACATATTCTAGTTGCAATCCATATGGCTTAATTGAAAGCATGTATATTGTTATAGGTTTTTTTTTTTCCACCAGGTCAAAATGCCCATCTGGAAATTGTTTATAGGTATTTACACCGTAGATTTTTTTCACCAAGAAGATATTCCTTTGAGAAACATAGGTGCCTGGTGTCTGGAAATGGACCCCTAGTCAATGGCCCCACCATCTTACCTGGGCCGCTGGGCAGACTTCCAATAAATATTAGTAACTTGGTTTTTGGATATGCTTTTAAAACTAATTTTATTGATTAATTGTGGTTTTTGGATATGCTTTTAAAACTAATTTTATTGATTAATTGTTTATTTTTAATTGGTTAAGAGTTGAGTTTATTTTATTTGGAAGCAAGAAAATAGTAAAAAAAAATAAAGAAATAAAGTTTTAACATATAATTTGGATCATTATGACAATATCGTTATATATAAAATTTTAATTAAATTTAATTTTAAAAAATCTTGAAAAGAATGTATAATTAATTTAAATTTAAATTTATTTGTTAAGATTTTATAATTATAAATTAAAGAAAAAGTTTTGAATTTGTAGACATATTCTTATTTTAAAAGAAAAAAACAAAAATTTCACAATTTTAGAATTGCTTTAAACCCCTAGAAATTCCAAAATTTTTGAATTGCCTTCAAAATTTTTGAATTGCTTTAAAAGCATATCACTTTTTTTCTTACAGTGTTGTTTTCATTGCTATTATTATTTGTGTGTATAGAAGCAAATATATTTTTCTTGGAGTCACCTGTTGGAGTTGGTTTCTCCTATATTAGCAAGGTTTCTCCTATATTAGCATCAAGTTGGTTTGGTTTCGTATTTTAGGGTAAACATCTTAGTTTCTTAGATTTTTTCCTTTGTATGTTCTTTATGTTTGATATATCATATAAGAAAATCGAGGTTTTTTTTATTCACTTTTGATATTTCATTAAAATTATATCCGTTATTTTTCTTCGTAACCAGTCTTTTTAATTAATATTCGTGTTATTTTTCTTCATGTTTGATATTCCATAAAAGAATATAAATGTTATTTTTCTTCGTGGCCAGTCTTTTTAATTAATTCTATGATGAAATATTCGTGTAATTCCGTGTTGAAGGTAGGAAATGCAGTGACGGATGATGCTGACGTGACGTGAAAGGTATGATAGACTATTTTCTGCAAATAAATTCAAAATTTCTTGATCCACTGCGTGAGAAGTTTAGAATGCTTCAGTTTATTATTAAATACAATAAAATTTAAGACTTTTTTGGTATTGATTCATCATCCTTGCTTATTGGGAAGACAGTAACAAATTGAAAATTGGAAAGTAATTTTTATTTTCAATCTTCATATTCTGAAAGGCCTATTAATTCTTTTGATCTTTTAAACCAGGGTTAAAAACCTTTTATAATATCTTAATTTTTTTTAACATTTTGTTTTATTTTGTCAATCGTGAAGAAATATTTATACCAACCCCACCCCACAGTTGATCTGGGCCACTGAGGAAATCTTTATGCCAACCCCATCACACACTCTAGTTGTAAGAGGATGCTAATGCAATTTATGAATCCTTTGATAGATCTGATGTTATTTATTTTTAGCTATCAAGTAATTAATGAATCCTTGTATATCAAGTAATTAATTATAGCTATGTTATTTATGAGAATGTTCCATTTCATTGAAATGACATTTACGATTATTTCAATCTAAATTTACGATGAGAATGTTCCATTTCAATCTAAATTTCCATTATTTAGATTGAAAAATAGAACAATTAAATTAAATTCCATTAACCAACATAAAGTATTCTCCCAATAGAGCTCTGGAACTGAAGATTTTTACCATTGCTGTTAGACTTCAGTAAAAACGGAGTATAACTCGAATTAAATAATGTTTTGTAGTGGTGACAGGGACGGGCGAGTTCCTGTAAGTTCAACACGGTATAGCTTAAATGCCCTTGGACTTCAAATAAAAGAAGAGTGGCATGCTTGGTATAACAACCAGCAGGTAAATACATGGCTCTATCTTTCTGTCTAACTCTGGTTTACCTGTAATATATCTTGGCGGGATTTGAACTGTGGTTCTCACTAATGAAAACAGGTGGGAGGATGGACCATTGGTTATGACGGAGTTAAGTTTCTGACAATCCGAGGAGCAGGGCATCCGGATCTTCTCTCTCGACTCCTAACTATCTTTATATACATATCGTGATCAAGGTATATATGGCTTCTCTCTGAATTGGCAAAGAAATTAGTAGATCAAATTAGGTGTACAAAAAAGAAAATACATCTCAGGAATGCATTATATTTAGATTTGGTAGATTATTTTTTCTATACACGAATTCTTTGAATAACAAAGTTTGTATAATATTGAGAATAGAGACCAGAGTTTGTCATCTCCTTAGATTGTGAATTTGTGTTACCTAGGTTGCTTTTATAACTTACTAAACAGTTTCCATTGACCCTCCCTTTGGTTTTCTATTAGCCTGGATGTTCTTATTTCCCGTCTCAAACTTATGCAGCCAAGAGAACCACAAAATAGTTTATGCAAAGCCACCAAATAGTTTTTCTTGGATTGAAATGGAATGGTTGCTTGGAGAAAAACGTTTGACCAAAACCCATTTGAGGCCATTGAAGCAAAATAAACAAATTGAAAATATAGACAATGACATTCTGAGCATAATGTTTTCACAGAAGATTGTTATTATCAAAAGCCATAGATAATGAGAACAACAACGTTGCGAAATTTATGCATAACGCCAGATAAGCATAAGTTATTGGGATAAAATTGGGTATCAATTAATTTTCAATTCTGTAGTTTAGTGATTATGATTTTTTATTTATAATTTTAAAATTTGCACTTATTTTTTTATATTGGGCATCAATGAATTTTCAATTCTGCAGTGCAGATTATGATTTTTTTAAGTAATTTTTTATGGTTAAATTAAAAATGATTATTTAATTTTTATACTTTTTTTAAAGGCTTAAAATTTTATTTTTAAGTTATAAATTATCATTTTATTTTTTTTGTATTTAAAGCTTCAATTAATTTCAATTTCTATCTCTTAAACCAAGTGATTATGTTTTTTTTTAAATATCACCTCTTTATTTTTTATATTCATATAGAATTTGATGATATCTAAATTTTTTAGACTAATATAACCATTTTTTTAGATTAGCATAAATTTGTTTAACATTAATATTAGTAATGAAGTTCAGTATAATTGAAATTGGTTATATATATTATATATATTCTATAATTTGGTAGTATAAAAATTATTTTGTTGTTAATATTGAAATAGTTTACTATTTTCTTAGATTATTATTGTTATCTTGTTTACTTTTAGTGATAGTGAACTTTTTAAAATTTTCTTCTAACTTGGCCTTGGGATGTGCTATTAATGAAAGAAATTAACAAAGACATATGAGGAATGGGATACATTTAAATTTGATAGAAAATAAGTGCCTTCTAGGGTGTGTTCTTCATCTAAAGAGAAATATTTGCTCTCTCGTTTTTCATTTAAATTTATTTGTTTACGTGTGTCCAATTTGATGAGATGTAAGTTTATTGTTTATATGTATAGAGTTTGATGAGATGTAATTTTTTTGGAATAATATAACAAATTTTAAGCTTGCTTTATGTTAGTAAATAAATTAGTTTAAAATTGATATTAGTAATTAAGTTTAGTACAATTGAAATTGGTTTTATATATATTCCATGATTTGATAGTATAAATATTATTTTGTTGTTGATATCCAAATAGTTTATTATGTTTACTTTTAATGATAGTGAACTATTTTTAAATTTTTTTCCATGGTTAATATATCTTTCTCTTATTCATAAATTTAATTGGAATATTTAAATGAGAATAACATTGTAGAATATCTTTGTATTTTATGGATATTAAATTATATACATTTTCCTTATAATGTTTACATTAGTATGTTGGCCATAGGATTTCTACTCAAAGTCTTGTATAGAGTGTTTTCAAAGGACCATTTTGGGAAATTGCCTGGAAACAATTTTCTAACTCGGTATCTTGACACATGTGCCTTTTGTTGTAACTGGGAACTGGGACGCCATTGCGCTAGTAATAGGTGGAGGGAGATAACTCCCAGAGAAGCCCTCCCAGTACGCCCCAAGATGGGTGGTCGACCATGTCTACACAAGGTTTTTAAAGTGCTCTAACGAGGGACCCCCCTTTGTTAACACTCTATGCATGCAACCTAGGAGCTAGTATCTCTTTATTTAGTCATTATACCATATACATATACCCTATTATAACATGTATACTTCTAACCCTTATCTACTTTGACCCCTATCACACATAACCCTCTATACCTTAGCTATTTTAGCTGGTATATCATCCAACCCATACTAAACTTGAAACCACTAACTTTTAGAACATAAAAATTGGAAATCCTACTAATTTTATCTTTTATAACTCCTAAAACCTTGAAAATTTAAGCCTTTTGTAAGAATTATTGACCTTAATATTAAACCTTAATACATATAACACCTAAATATTATAACCCCACTCACTATAACACCTAATCAATACAACTATTATGAACCTTAAGGGAAAAACCTCTAGCTCTTAACTATACCCCCACTCCACAACTATACCCCCATTCTCTTGAACTACCCTACTTCTCCCTAAAACTCTAACCCCATCGATATATACATTTCTCTCTCTCTCTCTCTCTCTCTCTCTCTCTCATAAGTTACCCTCTCTCTTTCTCCCTAACCCCCTTCGTAATCCCCCTATCCTTTACCCCCTCCCCTCTCTACTTATAATTGTCCCTCTCTCTCTCCATAACCCACCTCCTAATCCCCCTACCCTTTACCCACCCTCTCTCCTACTCCTACCACTAACCAAC
>LPNX010243131.1:359340-391975 GCA_001517045.1 Pseudotsuga menziesii | reverse complement strand
GGTGGAGGCTAATTATAGTTGGATGAGTTAGGGAGAAAGAAAGCAAGGAGAGAGAGGTTTTAGGTGTTAGGAGTGAGAGATAGGTGCTAGGGGGATGTTTGTGTGTGTGTGAGGAAGAGAGAGACAGGGAGGAAGAGAGGTTTTGGGGTTTTGGGGTTTCGGGGAGGTGCTAAGTGATTAGAGATAGAACAATAGGGGGGTGTTTAAGAGTTAGAGGTAGAGAGAAAGGGTTAGGGGTTTAGGGGTGGGGGGACGGTACATATATGTGTTAGTGGTAAGGGGGGACATAGGCATGTGTGTGTGTGTGTGTGTGTGTGAGAGAGAGAGAGAGAGAGAGAGAGACCGAATGGGGGTGGTGGTGTGTTAGGGAGAGAGAGGAGGGGGGTTAAAGGTAGGGACAGAAGGAGGGGGGGTTAGAGGTAGGAAGAGGAAGAGGGGGGGTTAGTCAGATTTAGGGAGAAGAGGGGAGTGGGGGAGCATAAAATAATAAAATTGTTGGTATAATTGACAATGTGGTAAATTCTATAGTTACATAATAGGAAATCGTTGTTGTATTTAAAAAAGCGCACTCATTTTGTTTTAATAAAACATGCACCCGTTGTAGTATTTAAAAACGTGCACTCATTTTGCTTTAATATAACGAGCGTGCATTTTGTTTAAATTAAAAAATGTATTCCCTCCAAATGATACGGTCAAGCCTCCACCCATGCTAGCATGGCATTATTATGCCTATGTATATGCTTCGGATTCAACATGCCTATGCCTTGGAGTATAATAAACCATGGCTAATTGGGCATTATATCCAAATTTTCAATATGCTCGTGTTTAGTTGTTGGTTACCATATGTTGTACACCTCCATTTTTTATGAAATTTTAGAAACAGATATGGTTTTTTTGCAAATTCCAAATATGTAATTTTTAACAAGAATATATAATTTTTTCTATTTTTTCATATTTATCTTGTTTCATCACTCTTCAACTCAAAAAACACACTGTTAGTGTTGTTGATGTATTTGTAACTTTGGAATGTATTCACTCTTATATATTATGTATTGTATTTCGTTGTTTATTCCAGGAAGTGTCTGTAATGTATTTGAGTCATGTCATTCCTTGATGTTCCTATCAGGAGATTCAATAATGTAAATAAGTCATGTAAAGTCATTGTGGGTAACCCTCCTATTGATCAAGGGTTAAAGTCCCCACAGTTGTGGGGCACTAGGGTCATTAGACTCTCCTAAAGAAGTCATCCCTAGGTGAGTTAATGTAAGTTGGGTCATTAGTACCCTAGTTGTGGTTACTCGAGCCTACATTATAGAGTTAAAGGTTAAGTGTATGAAAGAATATAAATAGAGAGTGAGACTCTCTATTATCACACACACACTCACTCACTGGGGTGCATGAGTGAGAGAGAAGAAGCTGGTATCGTAGAGAGAGACTATTGTTATCGGGAGATCATCTTTATGTTTCCAAGTTTTAATTTTGGTGCGGATTCTATCTCTGACGAAGTTGCAGGTTTTTCTCCTTTATGGTTTCCCCAAGGAAAATATTTGTGTCTATTGTCTCTTGTGTTTGGTTGTTGTGCTTGTTATTCTCTCAATTAAAGATCCTAAGCTAAAGCTAGCTTTAATGATAAAAATCTAACATGGTATCAGAGATAACCTGAGAAGAAGACATTGTTCAGCTACAGAAGCTAGGGCTTCTTAATTTTTGGGTCTCTCTCCACAATCCATCAACAAAAGTATGCTAGGCTGACTCTCCATTGAAGGGCACATCTTTCTGTCGAAGCAGAATTCGATTTCAGGCAATTTCAGTTTTTGGTGCGGGAGATTAGGGACTTTTACGTAAGAATAATTTTTGAGTGAGCCCGGCATAGGATTTCTCTCCTTATCAAAATCAAATTTTAGAGACCTAGTTTGATATTTTTGGTTGGGTATAACTCCGAGAAATTCAAACCCTAGTTTGACATCGAGCTGGAAAAATCCTAAATACTAAAACTGATAAGTTTTGGAACATTTGCTATATTTCAGGATTGTAGAAGTCTTAGGGGATGAAACTTTCAGAGGGAAATGATAAAATCATGATGTACACTTTTTCCAAGTTTCTACCTCGGATTCACTATATTCTAGGAGATATGATTCCTCCAAGTTAGGGTTCCAGCCTCTCCTAGGATTCATCCCCAAACAAGACACCTAGGGAGAATTGATATATCTTGGGATAGAAAGGTCCAAATGAAATTTATCAAGATGTTATATAAATGAAATAGACTGTACTTTATGTGGTCCAAGTTTTAGACCCAGAACATTAAACAGTCATACATGGAATTCCGTACAACTTTGTTATGTTGAACAGTCCTGAAACAGGTCACCTTGGGAAAATGCTCATAAGTCCCAATTGGTGAAACCAAATCTGATGAAAACTATGGTGTTGGAACAGGGACATGTGAGGCTACCTTAATGCGAATTTGAAGACATAGAGGATTAGTAATTTTGGATATACCGTAGAAACAGTATCAAGAATTTCTGCAGAAGAAATTGGAAAACTAAAGCTTCCTGTTCCAGGAGTTTCCCTCCACTGTTTTCAGAAAAGGAGTACATTGGATAGATCACCTTGAAGCGATCTATCTTTCTATACAATCAGATCTAAAATATTCCAAGTTTTCAAAATTATGGTTTCTCTGACAAACCCTAGATCAGCCAGCTCCAGAACCAGGATGGACACCTCAAATATGTAAGATCTAAACTTTTGTTATTTTCATTTGAGGTTCTCATTTCAAAGTGATCTATCACATCAGCTTGATGATAAGCATGGTGAAGTTGACAACATCCAAGCATGGAAGTATATGATCTCTCTGAAGAAAATGAATTGGACACCTACATGAGTAGAGAGGTTCCAGTTCCAAAGGGAGATGAGGCTCGAAGCCTTAAACAAGAAGAGCTTGGTCAAGGCCAAGAAGATCATTGTTGATTCAATCACGGATCACCTTATACCACAAGTGTCTTCCCTAAAGACACCAAAAGATATGTTTGATTCCTTAACCAAGCTATTTGAAGGGAAGAACATAAATCAGAATATGACTTTGAGAAAACATTTGAAGAATTTGAAGATCCAAAATGCAGAGACGATACAGTCATACTTTACAAGGGTCTCTCAAATCAAAGAACAACTTGAAGCGATAGAAGAAGAAGTGGAGAATGCAAAAGTTGTGATAACCACCTTGAATGAACTCCCAGGATCATGGGATTCATTCATTTAAGGAATGTGTGCCAAAAGGAAGTGATTACTTTCAAAAAGACTTCGAGAAGAGCACACATAAGAAGATTCTCAACTCATAGTAAGAGAAAAGAAGATGGGAGCAATTGAAGATAAAGATTTCATGATTCATAGAAGATACCTCAAGCAATGAGGAATATGAATAACTCAACTCTTAAAGAACCTCTTATCCATCTTAGCATTTGGATAAGAAACTATGCTATTATGAATGAAGAAGATGGTAAAGATAAAGGTTCAAGAAGGAGTCTACCCACGAAACAAATAAAGATAAGTATTTAATTGTCATTTCATGATATTGTTTTGTTATGCATTTGTTTATATTCATTTGATATATTATGCATGATAGAATGTTTTCATTAATGACAGTATACTACTAATATGCACATGATGGGTAAGTAGCTCATGGTGCTATACAACTCTCCATTGCTACTTATCTAGAATGAAACCTCTTTGCTAACATCTTGGATTAGTGCACACTCTCAATGTTGTCCTGGTGGAGATGGAAGGCATCTAGAAAAGTTTCTGTGAGATATGGATGAATGTTATATTGGCTAAAATAGTTGCATAATCATATATCTTGATGCAAAAGAATTTTTCATTATGAATATGCCTTATGAAATGTTTCTAACCATGCAACTAATGCATTTGACTTGTAGGAAAGATCGTGTACAATCACCTACAAGAAAAAAAGGATGAGACTTGTTCCGAAGAACAAGTGATGACAGATAAAGAATAATATGAAGATTGCAGCGACATCATTGATGTAGAACCTTCCAGCTATGAAGAAGTAATCAAGAAGAAAGGGAAGACTAGTTCAAGAAGAATGATGTCTAGGATGCAGTATCGATGCATGAAGGGAAGTTCGTAGTTCCATCTTGTAGTATATGGAAACATCGTGGGATATAAGGAAAGATTTGCAGCACGAGGCTTCTCATGAAAAGAAAGCATTTGCAACCAGTGGGAGTTAAAACACATGACAAGCATAATCATGTGTGTAAATGAAAGAAGGCCTTGTACAAGCTCAGAAGACACCCATGGGATAACACATACATGAGGAGTTTGATGAAGATCTTAACCTTTGCTATAAGGTTGAATATGAAAGCCTATAGAGGATGACAAGCACACATATGGGTGTGAGAAGAAATTTTGAAAAAGTTCAAGATAGAGGATCTTGGTATCCAGTGATCCTAGATGGATATATAGAATATTAGAGGAAGCTACTTGTCACTCCAGTACATAATGTTTTGGTGCATAGAGTATGAAAGATAAAGGGAGTATGATGCTCCACTTCAAAGGGAGTGACTGCAGAAGATCCTAAGGTTCGACATGGTATGACAGGATGGACAACTTACTGATGACTCTAGGCTTTACTAAGAGTAAAGAGGATTCAACCTTTGCTTCAAGGTTGAAGGTAGAAGACCAGTAATTCCAATGTTATATGTCGATGACTTATTCCTGACAGAAAAGAGGAAGTCATTAAAGTTGCAAGAAGGAGACTTGCTGCCGAGTTCGGGATGAAGGACTTGGGGATGATGCACTACGTTTTAGGCATGGAGGTGTGGACAAGGGAAGTGTAGAAGGAGCAAGTCGATAAGTCGACTTGAACGATAGCTGACTTAGTTGATCAACTAACTAAGTCGATGGGCCGACTTAGTCGATCAGCTGACTAAGTCAATGGACCGACTAAAAGCTAGAGATTAAGTCGGCCACCTAAGGTCATGTCGGTTCACCGAACTGACAGGTAGTTATTTTGTAACCATTTTGTAATCATATATATTAGGCTGTTGAGCCAGATGAGAACTCAGTTCAGTTCTCTGTGTTGTATGGACTCATTTGTATAATATAATCTATTTATTCACCTATTTGTTCTTATCTCTTGTCTTTGTTTTATATATATATATATATATATATATATATATATATATATATGTTTTAGTGTGTATTATTGGTAACCTTATGTGATCTGTGAGACTACAACATTGGTTCCATTTCTAGTAGTACACAACTGGAATGTATGCAAATAGATGATACCAGAGCAAGAGATTAAGGACTGGTGGGAACGTAAAGTTGCAAACTATTTGCAGAATTACGTGCAAAGGAACAGATTAAAAATCACAAAAGAAAAAGAAATATTTTTCACAAAGACGCATGAAAAGTTTATCGAATCAGTGCCCCAACTTTTGAAGAAATTCCTGGATGAGAAAGATGGATGGGATTAAAGAACAACAGTTGTTGGAAAAAATGATCCATGGAGGTAGAACAAACTTGTCGGAGTGGTTTGAGAAAATCATTGATGACTGTTGTGAGGAACAAGCAGTCGAAGACATAACTTCAGTGGAAACAGTCAAGGAGAAATTTTACACAGATCTAACCGAACAATTTCTGTGTTCCTTACTGACCTTGCTATTCAAATTCTTGATCGAGAAAGGTGTAGAACATATCGTTGAACCTCGTCCATCACTTCATGAACTGCCATCAAACTCTAACTAGGTGGAGAAGCAGAGGAAGTGGAAAAAATTTATTGAAGAAAGGGAGTGGGAATACTTCCTAAGCAAATAGACTGAACTATCTGGGTTTTCTAAAAAGTGTCAGGTAGGCTATGGGGGGGTATTTGGTCATACGTCGAGATAGATTATAGTGGATTCTAGTCGACTAGAACCAAATACCAGTCACTAGTGATGAGAAGTCAACTAAAAGGGAACCCAAGAGAATAGTATCATACGAAGGTATGTTGGACACTCAAAAAATAGAGAGGGAAGAGAGACACCAGAGAAGGGAAGCAAGACGAGAAAGAGCCTTAGAGCTTCACAGAGGAAGGAGTCCTAGGGCGACTAACAGAGAAGAGAAGCCGCCTGAGTCGGGTCATGACTGACATGAGGAAGGCGTGGAACAAGAAACATCCCCTATGGAGGAAGAATTGTGGATAGAGTAGCCATAAGCTCTCCAATTAAGAGCTCCCAATGAAGGAACAACCCTCTCTCCATTGAATCCACGTACTTGAATATAGACTATTGTTGAAGAAGACCTCTGACTACGAGCTGGTGAATTTAGTATATGGAGTCAACTAGGTGACGATAAGTACACTGGATGACACCTCATTATACGTCAACCAGAGGAAGGGAATTGGGTGACCTTTCAAGCGGAACCCTTCCACCAAAGTATCCACTTGCTCTTACCGACACATGAAGGAGCGCCCCCCCCCCACCAAATACAGATTTAGAAGAAACAGAACATTCAAAACTGCGGAGAAATAGTTGCAGTGGACCATCGATAGTAGAAGTCGACATCAATCGACTGCAAGTCGAAGAAGAATTGACAACTGACGAGAAGGAAAGTTCCATCGACCAGAGTTCTGCAGAGACGAATACACCAATAACCCCACCACCCTCATCGCCACCCCCACATCCACCACTGCCACCTCCTGAGAGCAGTGACAGTGATTCTAACATGGGTCATAGATTGGCTCACATTCCTCTATATGAGGGGGATGAGGACCCCAGATGACACTGGTTTGTCTGCGAGTCGACTTGGGAGGCCAACCAAGTTACAGATGAAGATCGACAAATGACACAGTTCGCAGGTGCCTTAAGGAAAAGGGCACTGGCGTGGTACATGACCTTTTCAAAGAGACAACCTAGAACAACAAAATCCGAGATTAAGGCGCAATTTTTGTCATTTTTCAAAACGCCAGATGCTAAGCACCTGGCCACGAAAAAAACTAAAAACCACATCACAAAAGCTAGGGGAATCCGTCCGCGACTACAATAAGCATTGGAAAGACCTACTGAGCCAGCTGGATTATGTTATAGATGAACAGTTACTAATCTAGTGGTTTCTTGCAGGGCTATCTCAAAAAGTGCACGGACACATCAGTCTGGAAACGTTCAAAACTTACGAGGATGCGCTAACAAAATCTCTTCAGGTGGAGATGGACGAGGACATACCCGCTTACCCCATGGACTGCAGATTAGAAGAACAGTTGAGAATGTACAGAAGTCTCTGAAAGAGCTAAGCCTCAAGAATCAGGAGACCTAGTGCACCAAATGCTCAAACGTCGGCCATTCCAAGGATAACTGTTGACAGGAATGCAGCCGACAGGACGTTCGATTAGTACAGACCAAGTCTTTTTGCGACATTTGCCAGGAGAACGGGGATCACATGACGAAAGATTTCTGTTCAACATGAAGAAGGAAAAGGCCTCCTGGTGTGCCATCTGCGAGACCAAAAGTCACAACATGACCGACTGTCAGTTGAACCTCAAGAAATGACAGAACTATTAGGTGGTCTACCAAATGAATGCAGTGGCACAGCATAACGAGCAAAACAATCTAGCAAATGATTCGAACGGTCAGAGATACGATGGTCGATGATATGAACGACGGTACAAAAATCAACACGCAGGCTATGGAGGATGAGGTTGATTCCCTGGGAATCACGACAACCGACCACGTCGACCCATTCAGTGCTTCACATGTTATAAAGAGGTTCATCGGTACGCAGACTGTACATATAAAGACGGGACTGATCTCAAATTCTGTACTCACTATGGGGTAGGGGATCACTCACTAGAGGATTGCCCTACCATGTTAGAAAAAATTAATACCAAGAAAAATGTTAAGGTCTTGTCTTGTGTGCAAAAAAATGATGTAATAACCACCAAAAATTTACATATTGTAACTCAACAAGGAACAAAAACAGGAGTTGATAACCCCAGAATCAGTAAAATAAAAGAGACACATGTTTATCCTAACCCACTAAAGGAAAAAAAAACATATAATGAAGCAACTAATGTATTCAAATAAATTGCACGACAAGAAAACATTCATAACAATCGACCTAACACAATAAATGAATTAATCCATCTCGTTCAAACAGACAAGTCAGTATCCCAGTTCATCGATTTACTATATGAAATAAAAGGTACCAACTCTGAAAAACAAACAAAGAATATTTGCAGCTTAAATCAAAAAGACAAAAGTGATGTCGACCCACTTGTCGACCTGGAAATCAAAGGTTACCATGTCCGGCAAGTAGTGCTCGACTTCGGCTCACAAGTAAACATTATGAATCATGACACTTGGGAACAAATGGGTAGACCTCGACTCTATGAATTGGGAATATACTTGAAACTAGCCAACCAAGGCCTAATTGAACCCATTGGAATCTGCAAAAATATCGACACGACTAGAAAAGGAATCTCGACCAAGGTTGATTTTGAAATCATTGACCCAAAGGAAGGATCCAGTTCCTTCCCAGTGTTAGTCGGTCGACCTTGGGGTAGAAAGATGAAAGCATCCATATCCCTGGACAAGGAACGAATCAAATTAAAAGGAAATGGACAAAAGGTCATTGTACCCATTCATCCATCTCAAGGGGAACCTTGGACTGAACCTATCAATGAAGAAGTTGATGTCTGACAACTCTACCAAATCCACAACAATGCAGACTACATAGAACCAAACATCCATGGAGAACTTCACTTAGGTAACCAAGACTCAGTCGATTATAACTCAGATGCCGAATTATATGATTGGGAGATCGAGAACAACGAAACACAAGCAAGAGGGTGTTGGACTATACAGAAAGTGCAGAAAAATCCCACCCAACAGTGCTTCATAGTGTCCATTGTCCCAAAAATATTTGAAAAGAAAATGAGGGAACACCCTACCTTACAACCGACCAACCTGAATACTACACAACTACCAAGATATAAGGAAAGGGAATCACCATTCATGCATGTCGAGCAAGTGTCCAAAAATATTGGTGAACATGGCTGACTTCAAAGCCTAGTTGAAACTTTTACAGGGCAAGCTGCTCGATGGTGGGATACCCATCAGACAAGACTACAAACCTGGACAACTGCTTCGACTTAATTTGTCGAAAGGTTTGGAGGAAAGAATTTAACCCAACAAGAACATATACCTCTATTCACTCAAGGGCAGAACCCAGAGGATCATATCAAAACCTGTGAAAGAGATTGGAGAAGACATGGATATAAGGATGAACGAGCATGGCCACACTTATTCTCATGAACCCTAGCCGACTTACCAAACAAATGGTATAAGATGGAAGAAGCTAGAGGTGAAACCTTCTTATGGCACGAACTCAGGGAAAATTTTATTAAATATTTCAACTTCATACCTCAAAATGAAAATCTGGTTGAAACAGTAAAGTAAATTAAATAATTTATCCAACTGACCGAAAACCAGCCCTTAAAAGATCACTGACAAATAAGGAAATGTAACAATATACAAACAAGGTCAAGACTACAGTCGATAAGATTACAATTATAAAATGAAAACACAAAAGGAAAAAGCTTTAGATGGAAACCCAACCATGTCAAAATGACAAAACCTATTTGCACCATCCTGAAAGTCGAAACAAGTGACAAACAAGATACGAACAGAATCACCACAGCCGACTTCCCTACCACATTCTCAAAGTTCAAAGAAGGAAGTCGACCAATCAATGAAGCCAAAGCACCAGAGTTGCTAGATGCTAAAGTCAAAACTAAAGAATTCGACATCTCAAATGATGATCAACTAAAAATGGCAAAGATTGGTGACTACTGGAGCAAAGAACAGACCACAGAGATAGTGAACTTACTAAAGGAATTCCAAGACGTATTTGCTAGAGATTACAAATACCTAAAAGGCTTAGTCCACGAAATGGGAGAAATGAAAATTGATACTAAACCTGATGTTCGACCTGTGAAGAAAAGGCCCTATAAACTAGCTCACAAATACAAGGAGATAGTCAAAAAGGAAATTGATAACATGTTAGCAACAGGCATCATCTACTCTATCGACCAATCAGAATGGGCAAGTATAATGGACGGTACAGCCTAAGAAACATGATCTGACCAGACTAAGAATTTGTGTCGACTTCAAGGAACTAAACAAAGTAACACTGACAGACCCATTTCCAACCCCTTATGTAGATGAAATCTTGAATGAAGTTGCAGGACATGAATGCAACTAATTTACAGATGGATTCTCAGGCTATAACCAAGTGCCAATAGCTAAAGAAGACTAGAAGAAGACAACCTTTGTGAGTGAATTTGGTTCATTTGCTTACAAAGTTATGCCTTTTGGATTAAAGAATGCACCTGCAGTGTTCTCTCGAATTGTGTTTAAAACATTTCAAGAATATATCTATAATACCATGGCAGTATACTTCGACGATTGGACAATATAATCCACTCTAAAAGATCATTGCAAATGGCTCAAACTTATGCTGGAGAGATGTCGACAGATTCAACTCTCCCTAAACATCAAGAAATGCATATTTGTGACCCCCATAGGGATACTATTAGGGAATATTTTCTGTAAGGAAGGTATTAAGGTTGACTTTACAAAGATCAAAATTATCCTCAACCTAAAACCACCAGTAAACCCCAAACAAGTCAGGGTGTTACTTGGCCACACAGACTATTACAGAAAAATCATAAGATATTACTCAAATATGACCTATCCTCTTGAAGAACTATTATAAGGAGATCAAGAGTTTAACTGGACAGAGGAATGCCACATATCATTCGAAAAATTAAAAAGAAAAGTAATTGAAGCCCCCATCCTAAAGTTTCCAAATTGGTCGATCAAATTCCATGTACATATTGATGCATCAGGACTAGTAATAGGAGCAATCCTAACTCAAGCAGGAGATGATGGAATGCATTATCCCATAGTTTACAACAGCCGAAAATTAAACAAGGCTGAAAGAAACTATTCGACCACAGAACGAGAAGCCCTAGGTATGGTGTTTGCCCTCCAAAAGTATCGACATTATCTCTTAGCCAACCTGTTTATATTCTATAGCGTTCATCATGCCCTGAAGTATCTTGTCAATAAAACACTACATCATGGAAGGATTTGCCGATGGCTACTTCTCTTCCAAGAATTTGAGTTTGAATTCGTTGTCCGACCAAGCAAGTTAAATGTCGGTCCCGACCATCTATCCTGAATCGACACAGTAGAAGAACCAACAGGAGTCACAGTTTACTTACCTGATGCACACTTATTTTGAATAGAAGAAGTCCCTGCAGAACTAGAGGAAATAGCTCAGTTCTTAGAAGATGGACACGCACCAGAAGGTATGAGCACCAAGAAAAAGCAGATCTTAGCTATGAAGGCTGCACCATACAGTCTCATTAATGGATTTTTATACAAAATGGGCTTAGATGATATCCTCAGAAGGTGTGTACTAGAACATGAACGAGACCACATTCTACATAAAGCACACTATGGACCTGCAGGAGGACATTTTCAAGCTGACACAACTGCAAAGAAAATCCAATAGTCAGGATTATGGTGGCCGACACTCCACAGAGATTGCAAAAATTTTGTTAGTCGATGTGATAGATGTCAACGACTAGGTCGACCTCTACCTAGTACAGAAATTCCTTTGATATCAGTAAACCCAAGTTTGACATTTGAAATCTGGGCCATATACTTCATAGGACCATTTCCTATCCAAGCAAAAAGGTCAGGTGCAAGGTATATCATTACTGCAGTTGAATATGTCACTAAATGGGCAGAAGTTGAACCGGTCGACACATGTTCTAGTGAGATAGCTACTAAGTTTATCTATGAGAATATCATCACTAGATTTGGATGTCCACTGACCCTAATTAGCGACCAGGGGACACACTTTATCAACAAGACTATCAAAACCCTAACCGACCAGTTCCAAATCGACCACCGTCGGAGTACAGCATACCATCCTCAGTCGAATGGAGCAATTGAATCATTCAATAAAACATTAACAAGAAGATTAACCAAAACATGTAATGCTGATAAGGATGACTGGGATGAGAAAATACCTACAGTCTTATGGGCATATAGAACATCCTATAAACGATCGACCGACCAAACCCCTTTTCTACTAGTCTATGGACAAGAAGTAGTAGTTCCACTACACTTCCGACAACATACACCTATTATCGTAGAAATACTACATGTTGATGTCAAACAAGGAAGGAAGGACTGACTATTGCAACTTAGTAAGCTGGAAGAGCACCAAATCATGGCTATGCAACACCAAGAAATCCAGAAGCAACAATAGAAAGCATGGCACGACCACAACATCAAGAACAAAAACCTATCGGTCGGAGACCTTGATTTACTATACAATAGTCGGGTCAAAGAAAAACCTAAAAATCTCCACACAGAATGGATGGGACCTTACATTGTCGAAGAGATACATCCCAACAGATCAGTCCGACTAAATATGTTACAGGGCATAGTATTTTGGAAGCTCGTTAGTGGAGCCCGACTTAAACGCTACAAAAACTAATTCAAAAAAAAATTACATAACGACCATAACCATCAACCAAAACCAATAAAAACTAAAAAAAAAATCAAAAACAAACCAAAAAACATACCAAACTTATAGAAAACCATGACAGGAAATCACCATCTCGACAACCGCCATCATGACCATCGACCTAGCACCATCGACCATTTTCATCGACCAACCACTCACCATCGACATCCAGAAAATTTTGCAAAGTTGGACAAATTTCCAACATCACCTCGCAGTAACAGCCCCAGCCATTGTAGAAGTCTGTATAGAAAAGACCGACTATCAGACTTCACAGCCCACCACAATAACTATTGAGACCACCAAGAGTTTTTGTACCTCCCTATTTCTTCGGGATGAAGAAACGTTTTGTTTATGGGGGAGATGTAGAAGGACCAAGTTGATAAGTAGACTTGAATAATAGCCAACTTAGTTGATCAGCCAACTAAGTCGATGGACCGTCTTAGTCGATCAGTCAACTAAGTCGGTCGGTCGACTAAAAGCTAGAGATTAGGTTGACCACCTAAGGTCGTGTCGGTTCACCCAACCGATAGGTAGTTATTTTGTAACCATTCTGTAATCATACATATTAGGCTATTGAGCCAGATGAGAACTTAGTTCAGTTATTTATGTTGTATGGACTCATTTGTATAATATAATCTATTTGTTCACCTATTTGTTCTTATCTCTCGTCTCTGTTTTATATATATATGTTTTAGTGTGTATTATTGGTAACCTTATGTGATCTGTGAGATTACAACAGCAAGTATGTAGTAGAGATATTGAAGAGGTTTAGGATGATGGACTGCATGACCACACCTATGGCATCGAACCTGAAGCTATTGAGTGTTGCTTCATCAAAGTCGGTTGATGCCACAATGTATCGTCAAATGATTTGTTCCTTGATATACCTGACAGATACAAGACTAGATACTTGCTTTGTTGTGAACACATTGAGACATGTTCACCTGATTGTTGCAAAGAATGCAGTGAGGTACCTCAAGGGTACAGTTGAGTATGGGCTCAAGTATGAGGCAGATCAGAAGATTAACCTGGAAGGTTATGTTGATTCAGATTGGGTAGGCAGTTCCATCGATAGAAAGAGCACCTCAGGGTGTTGCTTTAGTATGGGATCAGGTATGATCTCTTGGTGTAGCAGGAAACAGTCTTGTGTGGAATTGAGTATAGCTGAAGCAAAGTATGTCACAGCTTATTCAACTAGTTGTGAGGCAGTATGGTTGAGGAAGCTACTATATGATTTATTTGATCTCCAGTTAGATGCTACTTGTATATATTGCGATAACCAGAGTTGTGTGAAGTTGTCGAAGAACCCGGTGTTCCATGACAATTCAAAGCATATCAAGATCAAATATCACTATATAAAGGATATGGTGTAGAGAGGAGCATTGAAGCTCCAGTATGTTGCGACGGACGAACAGATAGATGATGTGTTGACAAAGCCATTGGCCAGAGTGAAGTTTGAGTACTTCAGGGAGAAGCTTGGTGTTCTCTAGAACGAGGTTCCCTCCAAGGGGAAGTGATGAGTCCGTGAGCCATTCTAACATGGTGAGAGGATTGGTTCCTTCCATGGCCAGATGTAATGGCTAAACCATTCTGTTATGGTGAGAGGATTGGTTCCTTCCATGTTAGATATGAGTGTTGACCCATTCTAGTGTGATTGTAGGATTGGTTCCTACATGATCAGATATAAGTGTTGAATGCCATTCTCTAAATGGGGGCACCTGGTTAGTTACCAGGAATACTCAGTCCAGGGCTGAGGGCCATTCTGATATGACTGTGGGATGTGTTCTCACATGATCAGATATAAGTGCAAGGCCATTCTGATGTGATTGAGAGATGTGTTCCCACTTGATCAGATATAAGGGCTAATACCATTCTCTGGGAGAATGGAGGCACCTGGTCAGTTACAAGGAATCCTCAACTTGGGGTTGAGAGCCCTTTCGACATGTAGGCTAGATTGGTTCCTCGCATGGTCGAATGTAAGTGCAGAGCCCTTTCAGCATGTAGGATGGATTGGTTCCTCGCATGTTCGAATGTAAGTGTAGAGCCCTTTCGACATGTAGGCTGGATTGGTTCCTCACATGGTCAAATGTAAGTGCAAATTCGTTTCGACATGTGGGCTGGATTGGTTCCTCGCATGGTCGAATGTAAGTGCAGATCCCTTTCAACATGTAGGCTGGATCGGTTCCTCGCATGGTCGAATATAAGTGTTGAGCCCTTCCTTGGATAGTGGATGGTGTGCCCTGCTATGCCAGAGGATATAAGTGATGTGCCTTTCCTTGGATAGTGGATGGTGTGCCCTGCTATGCCAGAGGATATACATGTTGTTCCTTTCTATGGATAGTAGATGTTGTGTCCTACTATGCCAGTAGATGTAAGTGCTGAGCCTTTCCATGGATGATAGATGATTTTTCCTATCATTCCAGTGGATGTGAGTGCTAGGAATTTTTGACATATATGATTGGATTGGTTCCTCTCATAGTCATATGTGAGTGTTGGGTGTGCCTTTCTGACATGGTGTTGGATGTGTTCCTCTCATGGTCAGATGTAAGTGATGGGTGGTCCATTTTGACTTAGGGTCAGATATAAGCACTGAAGAAGACCTACATGGAGATTAGGCATACAACCACAATGAGAAAGGCATTAGAGGAAATTTGGGGTCTAAAATGGGCCTTATAAGAAAATGCACCAACAATAAATTTTGTGAGTTGGAATTCAGGAACCAATAGAATTTCAATAAAATGAGTCAACCATAATGGTTGAATTAACATATTTGTCATAAAAGAAAACTACTTTTTTTATTCAAATTTTCGACATATCTCCCTGTGTTTTTACTCAAATTCTGAGCGGGAGAACTCATTGGATGTGGAATTTAATTCCACATCCAACGATTACCCACACTGCATGCTTTTGACCAACCCCACTACCCCAAAAATAAGAAATACCTGAAAAAACGTGATGATGACATCATCATCACATTTTTTCAAGTATTTCTTCTTTTTCGGGTAGCGGGGTCCCTCAAAAGTATGCAATGTGGGTGCTCGTTGGATGCAAAATTAAATTCTACATCCAACAAGCTCTCCCTCTCGAAATTTGAGTAAAACCACATGGAGATATGTTGAAAATATGAACAAAAAAAGTAGTTTTTTTCATTCTTCCCCCAAAATTAATAACTATTATTTTATTATTTTAATTATCTGTTATTCAGAATTAAACACCCTTGTAACCTAGGGTCTGGGGTTACCAACTTACTACTAACCTTGCAGACAATTAGCTTTAATAGAGTACAGAAAGGAAATAGGAAGAAATTTTTGACTCGCCTGATTACTGACGGTTGATCCAAGCTTGATCTTCTTCCTCTATGATTCTCTCCAAAGCTTCCAGGGATGTACCTCCTTCACCTGAAAAGAGAAAATTCTCCAAGTACAATCTTATACATGTATATATGAGAGGTTAGATAAACAATATATCTAGTGCATAATCAAATATATTCATCAACCATGATACATGAAAGAGACTCAACACAATGTTGAAAGAAGAATTCTCTTTAATAGGAATCAGTGAATGAGATAAGAGTGCAACCCAACTTCTGAGACAAGGACTCCTCTGCAACCAAAGGAATTTGAGTTCTGCTACTCTAAGACTTCTGAATATATACCACCAACATAATGTTTGTTCTCCAAACTTGATTGATTAATGCCCTCCCCAAGGCCTATATTTATACTTTGGGAAATAGAGTGCTTTCGAAGGTTGAGGAGGTTGAAACAGTTAGGATAGTTAATGATTAGGACCCAACTAATCTCCATTAATCATGATTTATATTTTTTAATGTCGAATCAAGATGTACGCGACTATTGATATAGGCAACCCACGTATGACACACGAGTTGCTTAAAGGAAACCCACGTATGCTGATGTACGCGGGTTGCAATGGAGATAGTCATGTACAGTACGTGAGTTGTCAATGAAAATAGTCACGTACGTACGCAAGTTGCAATGAGGATAGTCACGTACGTAATTCAACACTTAGACAAATAATATGGCAAGCTGGTTCAAGGGTAAATGCATCTCATGTCATGCCCATCTATAGTGTTTTGGCAAACTTCAATCCTAAGATGTCCTTTTGTGTACCAACATAAGGAATGTCGGCACTCGGACGGAGAAGTGCCATTTGGGTTGATAACAAATGCCCCCTAATGTGTGAGGTCAAAGGGAAACGAGGGCCAAAATACATTATAATGATTATCTTGGAGAACTCAAAAGTCCAATGGAGCAGAGGTAGTACCTAAAACAAATACATAATAATGTCATATACAAAATCATATCTGAGGATTCTATGTTAAATATACTAGAACACTAGCTCCTTTACAATATTTAAGTACATCATATAGTACAAGTACAAGACCACATATATTACAAAGGTGGATCGAAGCCACAATGTACAATAACGATGAGTCTTCAAAGATCTGGAAGTTGTGTAAGTGACCACAACATAATCTTGCGCAACTTAGTCCATAGATATGAAACTAAGGTCTTCGTCAAAAATCCCAAAGAACCAGTACAATCCTAGCCATGTGAATAGATGTTATTGAAGTCAAACATGGATAGGATTTAATAGATTTTCAACCAATAGGTGATAATCGACAACTGAAGTAAAGGAATTCACCAAAAATGAAAGTGAATCCTAAGGTACGATCATCAAAACTCTAGGTCTTCGTCGTCAAGAAGTGCTAATCCAGAACCATACTGTGATGAGGAAGGCAATAGATCCTCCAACGGATCACAAGAGTGACTAGCAATTGGGTAAAGGAAGGGAGACATAAGTAATAACAGATAAGATAGTGATGGAATCAGTATATAGATCAGATACAGGGTTAAGTCCTTGAACAATGAGCACGACATAGATATGACCCAAGGAAACTTTTAACTTTACAAATAGTACAACTAGACTTATCTGTCATGTAGGAGACATGATCAGATTCCCCAGGCAAAACTGACAAGAGGAGGAGTAAGAAACTCGAAGTGAACACTGAGACATGAGTATCAGAAAGAAAAAAAAAGAGTGTTATGTTCAAGGAAGACATGCTGCCACTAACTGAGAACCAAAAGAAAACTTCTTCCTTATCTTCCCTGTTAAATTTTAATGAGTCTAGGAAAGTCAAATCAAGTCTCTCTTCATTTTTTGACAATATTGAAGAGAAGAGGGAATAATGCTTGATAGTGTCACTAATTCGTGGATTTTATGATCCCAAACTAGTACATGCTCACTTGGTGTTTTCATGTTTAGAGAGTTTGAAAACTATGAAGAAGACTCCATGGGGGTCCTTTTTCGTCCAATTTAGTCTCCTGAGGCTACAAAAGTATAAAACATACCACCGAATAACTCTCTTAACTTCCATAGAAGAAAAGTTGAACCTTTTTCATACTTAGTCAGGGAGGTCTGAAAAAGGTTAAATTACCACCTACCCAACACTCCTTCGAGAGCAACATATATCTTGAGTTTTATGAGTGTGAAGGAAAGCAAGATCACTCAAAATGATCCATTTGAGTGCGAGAAATGGGGCTTCCAACAATAAACTCGATGCTTTGTTCTTGGTGTTTAACGAGCATGACAAAGACATGAAGTACACTCGAAATATTTTTCATGTTTAGGTCCATAGCACGAAAAAGAGAAAACTGAGCTCATATCGGGTGTTCCTTTTCCGTAAATTTAGTCCCTCAGGTCTGGAAAAGTGATAAACATATACCTGAGAATTCTCTTCTCAATTCCGTAGAAAAGAGAGTGATCATTTCTCGTATTATTCCACATGGTCCGAGAAAGAGATAACATACCACCAATGTGGATGCCCATTCACATATTTTGAATGAGCTTGAATGGACAAGTTTACTTGATAGTCAAGTCTGTTTTGAGGAGTTAGACCTGGGCCTAAAGAAACTCCATAAGTGTGGGGAGTCTTATTAAGGGATAGCTTGTAAAAAGAGACCAAAATGAGGCTCAATTTGGCGTGAAAAATAGCTAAAAAGACTCCCCTAAGCCTATGATAGTTGTAGCATGAGTATCGAAAGACAATAAGTAGGTTCTAAATGAGGATACTCATGGGAGGAAAGTCCTATCCACGGAAGAACAATGGTATAAACGAGGAACTAATGGTTAAAGATACCATAGTCCATGGTCAAAGTGCTAATGCTAGGATTAAGATGGATTAGGTATAAATGCAGAATGCATGTGAAATGACAAAAAACCATCCTATATGAGTGAAAAAACAACTTTAAATGACCACAAACCTGTCACATGGAAGAAAATATATGGCATTAGTTTTTTTTAAATATGAAGTATAGGAAAAAAACCCACTTTGAAAATAATTTTTCTATAAATAGTTCAAAATATGAATAAAAAACTCACCATTTGATTTTTTATCCAAAAAAGACAAGTTTTACCTCTACCTTTGATTGCTCGGTGTGGACGATTCGGTGGACAATTCTCGAAACCGCAAGTGCCAGGTAAAACTACACTCCATGCTCTTTCATTTGATCCAAGCAATTATCAATTTTGGGCCCAAATTTTATGTTTTCAAGCTCCCTAAAAGCATGAATGTTGTGTAGATGGGTATGGTATGTTAATAGTCACATACACAAATTCTGTACGCGGTTTGCCCGAAGGAAAGTTGTGTACAGTACGCGACTTGCCCAAAGCACAGCCGCGTACACTGCACGAGGTAGAAAAGAATATATAGGGTCAAAAATTCAATTTTTTATATGAATCTAATGATTTGAAATTGCTTGATTATTAGATTGAAAGATGGTGCTTGAGTGGAGGGAGAGGGAACATGAAGACATGGACCAAGAAGCTCTACAATATGCCCCCATGGTGAATGTTTTACGTTAGAGTGGGTTATTGAAATTCTTTTGTACTTCACCTATGCGGTCAAATGTCCGCCTATTAGATTTTTTGATAAACTATTGGGATCATGATCTTGGCATGTTTGACCTTCAAGGTGAGTTTCCAAAGGTTACTTTGAAAGATGTTTATTTCATTTCCGATTTATCATGACGAGGAGCTCTGGTGAACTTGGAAGGTACCGGCAGAGGCGATGACCTTCTAAGTGTACAGAACTACATAGACATATACTGCGAGCCTGACACTCAAAAGAGGGGAAGCTGCATCCCTATTTTTCACATTCACAACTTTCCCTTACAGGTATTGGCGAGCACTATAGTGAGGGTTGCAGGGTCATCATCACTTCACCTTGCAACTCATAACCAAATGAGACTAGTAGTGGACTGTATACAGGGATCTCTATATGACTTGTGTTCAGGAGTGATCCCGATAATGAGGAAACAACCCTTTGACTGTAAAAGAGGCAGGTGAAATAATTTTGGTTATTCCAGCATGTTAGTAGCCTTTTTCTTTGAGAGGGTGCTAGGTTTGAGTCCTACAATACCATTTCCAGTTCGTTCTCCCCATCAGCCTAGGCTGAGTAGGTGGGGAGAGATCTTCCTCCACCAAGGAGGTGGTGGATCGGTCTAGAGTGTCTATGATGATGACTTCTACTTTTGGTGGGAGTGACAGTTACCATCCTTGGAGCAGTTTCCATATGCTGGGTTAGATTTTCGAGGTGATACTGACCTTGTCCTCCCTCGTGGAGGATCATGGGGAGAGTCAAGTATTTTTATTTTCAAAATTTTAAAATTTTTATGAATTTTAATTATAAATATATATACATATGTATAAGAGTTCTAATCCTTTTAAAATTTCAAAATGCAGATATTGGACCAATCTGCCCTGCTGGGCATCCACGCATGTATGTGCGTCCTGTGTTGGGAGAGGACCAGGGTTTGATTAGGGTTCTTGAGGGGAATCTAGCTAGGCTTACCCAAAGAGTACCTACCTTACGCATTGATCATATCCCTGCCATCATGCAGGAGCTAGTGGTCAGAATGCCACATGTCTAGATACACCTTATGAGGCAGGTAGCGAGAGCAGTACTTGTGTATATAGATGTTATTGAGGCTGCTGAAGTCGAGGAGGTTGAAGAAGCCTGAGTGCAAGGTGATCAGGATGATTGGGGGGACCAGGGTGGTCCAAGTGACCAGGGTTGTTAAGCTTATACTTAGGAGAATTTTATGGACTTTGATCCATGTTTTGTATATTTTTTGTATATTATACAGTTATGACTAGATCTAAGGATCAGAAACTTGACCTATCTACATGGACAGATATTCACATATATATATTTTTTTCGGTTTATTTACAAATGTTTTTATATGTCTGCTGTATATTTTTTATGCAAATTGTGTTAAATTCCAATCCAAGATATAATTAGAATATGCATCAACTAATGAATTTTGATTTCTTGGAATATGATGGAATATAATAAACTCAAAATTTATTTCCAATAAACTGACGTAGTAAAATAGGGTTCCACACCTGATAAGCTCGATTGAGCTGGGAAACCACCAGCTGAGAGTCTAGTCGGACTTCCAGCTGAGTGATACCACATGACAAAGCATCCCATAAAATCTCAATGACAGCCTCGTATTCAGCCACATTATTGGTAGCAGGACCTAAGCAGTCGCCTCCTGAGGCAACTAATTGTCCTAAGGGAAAATAAATGACCCATGCAGCTGAATCCAAATTACAAGTGTGGTGACTGGCGCCATCAATGAAACCCACGAACTACTCAAAAGAAATATGTAACAACCAGTAGATGGTATAAAAAAGACAAATCAATGAACTATTGTACATAAAAATACATAAAATAAAATACAAGAAAAAGCGTTAAGGCTAAGCATAGTACTTTTTCAAGTAGAGCCCATTTCTAGGCTCAACCAGCTTATTCCCTTCGAAATCAATAAATTCATATGTTCCCTTCTTTAACACCTTTGACATGACATAAGGTCCCAACCACATAGACTTGAACTTTCCTGCCCCCAGGGGTTCTTTGTCTTGATCCCAAAGAAAAACAAGCTCCCCTTCAGAGAAAATTCGAGGCTTAATCGATTTATTGTATTGGATTTTTACCCTATTTTTATGAGAATCATTTGCTGTCAGTGCCTCTCTATGTTACTCATCTAGATCTTCTAAATGTAATAGACGTTCTTCTAGCTCAGTCGTATCAGGTAACACATGAATAGTAATTTTTAAGTACGGGATTTTGCATTCGGCCGGGGTAACTGCTTCCACTCCATGAATGATTTGGAAAGGAGAAAACCATGTAGAAGTTTTCACATTGGTCCAATATGCCCAAAGTGTAGGATACAGCATGATGTGCTAGTTGGAACGGGTTGCATTAATAGTATGTTTGAGAATAGTTTTCAAAGTTTTATTAACAGCCTCGACTTGACTGTTTGCTTGAGGATAGAACGAAGATGAATGTTCTTTTCTAAACCCTAGAATAGTGGTTAATTCATTCATCATACTATTTGGAAATCACTACCATGTTCAGTGACAATCACCTTAGGGATACCAAATCGTGCGATAATTTGGTTGAAAACGAAAAAAGTTGTAGTTTCCCCTTCAGCTTTAAAGGTGGCCATTGCCTCTACCCATTTCGTGAAATAATCTACAGTGACAATGATGTGTTTGTGCCCCCCAGCTGAGGCTGGGTTGCACATCACGTAATATTTCCCCCACTTCATGAAGGGGCCCACTGAGATGACGGAAAATAACGGAGCGAGATGCGACCACATCTTTCTAGTGTAAATCTGACAAGTATGATAGCGCTTCACGGCTTCCACATAATCTTTAAAGATTGTGGGCCAGAAATAACCGGCACGTAATATCTTCTGAGTCGTTGCTAACCCAGATAAATGGTCCCCACACGCTCCACTATGGGAATCATTTAGGACAATCTCTCCTTCTTCATGGGTAAGACATCGACGCAAAACGAAATCTACCCCTCTACGATATAAATTATCTCCAATAATTAGGTAGTTCTTGGCATGTATACGAAGTTTACGTCGTTCTTCCCATGAGAAGGCTGCGAGGTACTTCAAATTCTAGAGATAGATAAGTATATCTCCATACCAGGGGTCAGAGGTGGAAATCAAAAATATATGCTCATCTGGGAATGAGTCTTCTTCAATGGCTACATCTTCCTCTACTGGAAATTCTGCAATGAGCTCAGCAAAAACTAAGGACTTTTTGGATTTGGCGGATTGAAAATCCAAGTCAAACTCTTGGAGAATGACTATCCATTTGTTGAATTTTCCTCTAACTATCTGTCGAGACAAAACATATTGAAAAGGATTAACATCCACCACTACCATCGTAGTCCTTAGTAAGATGTAGTGATGCAACCTCTAAACAGCATACATAGCTGCTAAGGCCAACTTCTCGTCGTGGAAATACCTAAGTTCAGGTCCAGCTAAAGCAAGGATGAGATAATAGATGACATGCTCTTGGAGATTATCGTCCTCCTGGACTAGTACTACCCCTATGGTCGACTCAGATGCATCCAGATACAATATAAAATCCCTAGATTAATCTGGCAGACGTAATAACGGTGTCAACAACAAATATTTTTTTAATGCCTCCAATGCGGGTTGTGCAATTTCATCCCATACAAATGGGGTGTCCTGTTTTAATAGGAGCATGAAACCTTTAGTAATCTTGGCATAATTTACAATAAAACGTCGAAGGAAATTAAACTTCCCCTACAAGCTTTGAAGCTTCCTAATAGAACGAGGAGGAGGCAACTTTATGATGGCCTCAACTTTCAAAGGATCCACCTGAAGTCCTTTGTTAGAAACAATGAATCTGAGTAGTCTCCCTGACTCGACACAGAAAACGCACTTGTGGGGATTCAAGCGAATTTTATAGTATCTGCATCGTTCAAAAATCAAAGGCAAGTGATATGGGTGATCGATCCTATTACGAGAATGTACTAGCATATCGTCAAGCTAGGGTTTGAAAATGGCTTTAATGTCGTGAAAGGAAAAATTCATTGCCTGCTAAAAGGTTTCCCCAGTATTTTTCAATCCAAAAGGCATTTTCTTGTACGCGAAGGTACCCCAAGGACAAATAAAAGTTGTTTTATGTTGGTCTTCCAGTTTAATTTGGATTTGATTATATCCGGAGAAACCATCCATAAACGAAAAGACTTCACTTCCCGCGCAAGCATCAATAATTTGATCTATAAATGGTGTGGGATAGTTTTCCTTAGGACAAGCTTTGTTTAGATCTCGAAAGTCAGTACAAACGTGTATCCTCCCTTGCTTTTTGTCAACAGGAACAGGGTTGGATACCCATTCTGTCAAAGCTATGGGATAAATTAAACTGGCTTTCAATAGTTTCTCAACTTCAGCCTTTGCTGCAGCCGCTTTACGCGGGTTGACAGGTCTCAACTTTTGTTGAATGGATCTAGCATCAGGGTATGTTCAGATTTCGTGCTCAACTATTGATGGATCAATTCCTGGCATCTCCTCATATGACCAGGAAAAAACGTTGTGAAATTCCTTAAATAAGGCCGTATAGATCGCAATCTCCTCTGGAGAGCAGTTTGCGTCGATGTGTACATTTTCCACAACATTAGGATTTACAGAGATGTTGATAGGGATAGTGTTATATTTTTAACATTAAGCTAGCATATCATTAGGATCTTTAACTTATAGAACAACAAGCACAGCAATAAAACACAAGAGACAAGAGACACAAAGAATTTTCCTCGGGGAAACCATAAAAGAGAAAACCCCACAACTTCCTCAGAGATAGAAACAACACCAAAAGTAAAACCCAAAAACATAAAGATGATCTCCCGATAGCAATAGTATCTCTCTTGTCACAGTAACTTCTCCTCTCACTCATGCACCCCAATAAGTGAGTGTGTGTGTGATGAATAGAGAGACTCACTCTCTATTTATATTCTTTCGTTCACTTGAAACCCACTCCAACATGTCGGCCTCACTTAACAATTACTTACTAAAGCGAACATATCTAGGAGTGTCTAATAACCCTAGTGCCCCACAACTTGTGGGGACTTTGCCTCCTCCGACCAACAAGGAGATTTATCCTTAACACAATGGTGGGGACTATTACATTGACTTATAATGACTCACCTAGGGTCTACTTATCTGGGATAGTCTAATAACCCTAGTACCCCACAACTGCGAGGGCTTTAACCCTTGACCAATAGGAGGGTTACCCACAATGACTTGACATGACTTTTATATTATAGAAACTTCCTAGAATAAACATCGGGGTATGACATGACTCAATTACATTACAGACACATCCCGGAATAAACATTGGGGTACAATACATAAGATATACGGATGAATACATTCCGAAGTTACAATTACATCAACAGATAGTAGTGAAAATGTTTTCCATATTCCCCTCAGAAAACATTCCTTCCTTAGGTAAGGGATTAATAGGCATATCAACATCACCTAACAGTCTCATATGGAACTCCTGGTTCTCTATCCTGCTTAACTCTAGAAGAAAATAGGATCGATGGTAAATATATTCATAGATCTTATCTCGTCCACACATAGCTTCCAGAATGGCTTCATCCGAAGGTAAAACCTTATCTAAGCAATCTCTAGAATGCAAAGAGTTCTCTGCCCAAGCAAGAAAATAGGATTCTTCCAGTTCCTCTGAGACTGTGAGAGGGACTGGAATAGGATCAATAGCAGTATGGATGATAGCTTGATAATCCACTTCCGTTGTTGATAAGGGAACTTCAGGTTCATGGTGGGAAGGAAGAACCCAAGGATCAGTCCTATCAACAACCGTAGCTATGGAATTTCTCACACTAGTAGAACCTATATAATTAATCAGAGCTGGAAAATAAAATGTGCCCATTAATGATGAGTACATTCCAGCCCCTAAGCTCTCTTAAGCGGGTCTAACCTGATCAACCAATGGTATGGTGGACTCGTTAGGTTCCATGCAGCCTTTTCGAGTAAAACTGAGTTGGTCAATAGTAACCAACTTCCCTTCGTGCGGAAACACTACCACCCAAAAAATGATCGATGTAATAGTAGATATGGCATAAGTCCAACTTCTCCCCAAGAGCAAGTTATAATCCAAAGGTGCATCAATCACCTCTACCTCAACAGACACCGCTTTCCCTGCCAACTTAATTTTGAAATACGGTAGGATACTATGTGGACGGAATGACCTTCCGTCGAAAGCAATAAGTAGGGTGTTCGATGGAACCAGCTCTGGGGGTCCAAGATCTTTCCAACAAGACAGGGACATAACACATGTAGAAGCACCCTCGTCGACAAATTCCCTTCCAATGGTATTTCCACCATGGATGAAATCTATCGATAAGGATACATGATATGGTAGGAGAATTTTGACATCAGACAAATTAAATTTCGCCATGAGACTCGATGAGTCCATACTACCTAAGGCTGCTAAGAGTGCATCCCACTAGGTGGGACAACTTTGTAACACCTCTAAAGCTGACATTACATAAGGATTCTGGGCTAAGTATTCAACTATAGAGTAGTTGGATGTAGCCCTAGCATTAGGATTATGCAAGGTTGGCTTAAATACACCTTTCAGTATCTTGGGCATAATTTCGGCAGGTTTCTCAATCGTGAGACGGTTAGAAGTTTCACCAATCGACTTACCCTTCTCCAAGGTCTCTTTTTCATAGTTCTTGTTCTTGGTCTGTAGTAAAGTCTTAGATCGAACCATGTTGATATAATTGGGGTCAGGATCATTTGGGGTGCCCCCTGATACATTTGAAGCTGAATCAGAATTTTGCCCTTGGGTAAAAGGATCCTTCAGGACAGTCGGTTGTTGGGATTTTAACACCTTCTGAGCTTGTTCCATAAGGGGACATAGATGGTTCGGGTGATCTTCATCGCACAACTTACATGGTAATTTCACCTTATTCTTTTATTTCTTCCCCCATCAGCATTGTTTGTGGGTTTTTGCTTGTTTTAGTTACCCTCGCCCTTTATTCCTCTCTTCTTTTTCCCACCGGGCTACTGATTTCCCTTCTGAGAGGTTTGTGCAAAAACATTTGCATTTTGGGGTGAGGGGGAAGCCTTTGCTACCTCCACCATAGAATGTTTGATGGACAACTGATGGAGTTGTTTAGCCAAAGATTCTACAGTGGGAGAATTCATGGAACCAACCACACCATCGGCATGGGGTCCAGGCTTATGCTTCTCTACATTGTGCGTTGGCCTCAGTGCCTCAGAGATAATATCATATAAGATCCCAGACTAAGAATATATCAAATCTAGTTGTTGGGCCCTGAGGATAGATTCTTCCTCATTCGTCACTCCCAAAGCAGATACATCATTAGATATATAAGGCAATAGGGATTTAAGGAACCATTCTAATAAGAACTCGGGAGGAATAGTGGCTTTGATAAGGCTCTTCCTTCTTCTCCACTCTTGGATGTGATTGAAATGTGAGTGGCCTTGTCCTGCTGGAAGGTAGATAATAAGTCTATCTCAAAATCATAACGGACAAGAAGCTAGAAGTGACTAAGGAATGCATTAGCCAAGTCCCAAAAAATGCTAAACGTAGCATAAGGCAATTCAATGTACCATTTTGCTGTAGTACTGGTCAAATTTCTTTGGAACAACCTCAACCAAACTAAATCCTCGTTCAGTGAGTTGGAAGAGCACCATAAATGGAAAGCGGTGGCATGAGCTCCAGGATCATCACCAACTTTGCCTTCGAATTTTGGGATGTCCAAGGGCAGCTTGGTAAAGATGGGTGGCCAGGAGGGGTCATGTCTTACCGAGTCATTCATTAGTTTTGAAAAAATTGGCAAGTTTAATGTTTCCAGGAAAGGAAGCTTGGGTCTAACCGGAGCACTAAAAGTACCATTTTGAGGATTAGAGGGACTTGCCCCCATATTCCCATATGTGAAGGTGGGTTTGCCCCCTGCTGCTAGTTGTGAAGTGTATGGGTTGATTTGGAAAGGATTCTATCCATAATCCAACGGATTGTTTATGTGCAGTGCAGTATAAGAGGTTCTAGCTTCCCTAGTTGAAGCTAGGGTTTGGAATACAGAAGCAGGTATCCCTCCGCTGAAAAGAAAAAAAGGAAAGCTCACAAACGGAGCTGAAATCGGAGTTTGAAAACCTTGACCATAAGGATTAGTGTTTCCAAACTGCACCCCTACATATGAGGGTGTTGGGCCTGTGTATGGAGTGGACGGGGGAATGTGCCCCCCATTCCAAGGAAAACCTTGGACAAAATTCGAGGATCCTATAGGACCATTCTGGGCAATGTGTGCGAAGGAAGTAGGAACTATAGGTACACTAGGAATCCTAGTGACCATACCACCAGAAGCACCTGCTAAACTTGTGGGATCCAATGGTTGAACCACTCGGCTAGCTGGAGTTAATGGTGTAGTAGGTATACTTGTTCTAGAGGCACCTACCGAGGGAGGTAGCACCCCTTCAGCCGGAGCGGCTGAGGTGGAAGGAAAATAATTTTCTCCTACAGTAGACATTATTCTGCCCACATGAACACCAATCACGTGTGGATTGAAATGACGAACCTAAGCAATCACTGGGTCGTTTAAGTCAGTTAGAGGTGAATTAAAATTCTGTGCAAACTCGTCAGCCTGCAAGTCTTCTATCTCAACTATGTTTAAATTAAAATAGTTTTCCATAAGTTCTGTTTCACCTAGAACTTCACTAACTCCTATCGGTTCAAAAGAATCATCTGTGTCCATGATCTCCACCTTTGAGGGGGAGGGGGAGGTTCTAATGTGATAAAAAGAGGAAGGTTTTGCAACCTTCGTGACCTTCTGATAGATTGGTCCTCCACAATTGTAAATTTGACTCTTCACACCCTAAGGTCAACTAAAAACATAGACAAACCACAGAGCAATCACTACAAAAATTTCCTAAAGTCTCAACAATCACAAGGGGTATAAGATATGCTTTCCCGAAGAAAGCTGAGAGACAGTTTCTTAGCGTCCTTGAAGAGGTTCTTAGGCACAAGTGGAGGAATCACCCACCACCCTCCTACACTTTCAACAAGGGTTACCTTCCAATCCCATCCAAGGTGAACCAAAAATAGCCTTCCGGTTTACCTCTGTATAAACCCTAGATGTCCCAGACACTAGAGGCTACCTTAACTGTATCAACAGTCTGGGGGGACAGTTGTAAGCCTAATTCGTACGCATGGGCAGGGTAGCAAAGCCTGAAACTCTGTCTAGGATAGAATCCCCAGATGTGTAAAAACCTTGGTCTACATTTTGACAAGGAATCGAAGGGTTATCTCCTCAGTCCAATGCCTCCACACGGCCTCGTGCTTAACTCCCGTTTGAGAGGAGATTCCCAGATACTATCAACACAGAGAAGGATTTACCTATCAATTAGCCAACTATGTCTAAATTTAAGTGCTTATGGGGAGTTTACACTTCCTATCCCACAATTCTAGCCTAAGCTAGTAGATGTATGACCCTATAAAACAAAAATTACTAATAAATTTTAAATTATAGCGTTCATTTTAAGGATTGTTCTTAATCAGAGGGTAAGTGGCGTGAATGACTATGATATAATTGACTCGATAAGAAAAGTAAAACAAGTGTATAAATGAATTCCAAAGCAAATTATCACTACTTAAAGCAAGCTTCTTTTTCTTCTTTTTTTGTAAATATGAACTAATGAAAATGCAACTAGGAAAGAGAAAAATAAGACTTATTTTTGTAATTTTTGAGATTTTATTTAAAAACTGAAAGTAAAACTACCATATATAATTCAAATGCAAATGTTTCCAATGCTTTTCTTTTCACTTTTCAAATTCCGCAAATATTACTATGCACCTAAATGCAAAAATTCTTGAGTATGCTTGAATAATCAAACTATATAAAGTAAGCAAAAATGAAGTATAGCAGACTTATAAGAACCAAATATCAACCACCTAAGGAAGACTTGGAAAACACCTAGCTTGGGAAGACACAATGAATAAAAATCACTGAAATCAATCAAAGGCAAGTGACAAACCAACACTAATTGGAAATAGCATGGGATATACGGTATCTAGAACCCTGATCATTGATTCAGACACACATCACTTGGACCTATCACACAATAGGCAAATCCACTTCAAATTGCTAAAAGAAAGACAATCCAACCAACAAAAACTCAAGGGCTTATTGAAAAGCATGAAGTATGGTTAACAGGGCTATCAAACCTACAGTGAAATGCCAGTACTAAAGACCACAAAGCAAGACAAAATCTAAAGAAGGACAGGGACAAGAAACCCTACCCAAAAATTTTGTTTCTAAGGTATGTAAGTGACTGTCTAGTGGAGTGACCCACGTACTGTATGCGACTATGTAGCACAGCAACCCACGTATAGGAGTAACATTTTTCAAAAAAAGAAAAATTATAAAGGCCTCTAAAACACTACTGCAAGTCCAAACCAAGACAAAAAAACCACACACTGAATCAAAGCAAATATTGGGCAAGGATCTACAGAACTAACCCACAGCAGGCTAGACTCCCCAGCGGAGTCACCAGTTCTGTTGTTTAGGATTAAACACCCTTGTAACCTAGGGTCTGGGGTTACCAACTTACTACTAACCTTGCAGACAATCAGCTTTAATAGAGTACAGAAAAGAAATAGGAAGAAATTCTTGACTCACCCGATTACCGACGGTTGATCCAAGCTTGATCTTCTTCCGCTCTGCTTCTCTCCAAAGATTCCAAGGATGCACCTCCTTCACCTGCAAAGAGAAAATTCTCCAAGTACAATCTTAGAAATGTATATATGAGAGGTTAGATAAACAATATATCTAGTGCATAATCAAATATATTCATCAACCATGATACATGAAAGATACTCAACACAATGTTGGAAGAAGAATTCTCTTTATTAACAATCAGTGAATGAGATAAGAGTACAACCCAACTTCTGAGACAAGGAATCCTCTACAACCAAAGGACTCTAAGTTCTGGTGCTCCAAGACTTCTGAAGATATACCACCAGCATAACTTTGCTCTCCAAGCTTGATTAATTAATGCCCTCCCCAAGGCCTCTATTTATACTTTGGGAAATAGAGTGGTTTCGAAGGTTGAGGAGGTTGAAACAGTTAGGATATTTAATGATTAGAACCCAACTAATATCCATTAATCATGATTTATATTTTTTAATGTCGAATCAAGATGTATGCGACTATTGATATAGGCAACCCGCGTATGAAACGCGAGTTGCTTAAAGGAAACCCGCGTATGCTGATGTATGCGGGTTGCAATGGAGATAGTCGCATACAGTACACAAGTTGTCAATGGAAATAGTTGCGTACGTACATGAGTTGCAATGAGGATAGTCGCATACGCAATTCAACACTTAGAAAAATAATATGGCAAGTTGGTTCAAGGGTAAATGCATCCCATGTCATGCCCATCTATAGTGTTTTGGAAAACTTAAATCCTAAGATGTTCTTTTGTGTACCAACATAAGGAATGTTGGCACTCAGATGGAGAAGTGCCATTTGGGTTGATAACACTATTATTTTATTATTTTCCTTAGGAGGCCCATTTTAGAACTCAAATTTCCTCTAATGGCTAGCTCTGTAGAACTTCCTGTGATGAGAAGAATCATGAGATAGCATCCAGTGATGATGATCCAGCAGTGATGATCCAGATTGAGTGATGATCTAGATCTAGTGATGATGATCCAGATCCAATGATGATGATCCAGATCCAGTGATGATCTAGATCAAGTGATGATGATCCAAATCCAGTGATGATCCAGATCTAGATGAAGATGACATGAAGATGAAGACGACGAGAACTCAATGATGATCCAGATGATACAGAGAAGAAGACTTGTGCTGATAAATTATGTCGAGAGAATACCTTCCTAGTTAAGAGGGAGTGTTGATGTATTTGTAACTTCGGAATGTATTCACTTGTATATCTTATGTATTGTACCCTGGTGTTTATTCCAGGAAGTGTCTGTAATGTTTTTGAGTCATGTCATGCCCCAATGTTCCTATCAGGAGATTCAATAATGTAAACAAGTCATGTAAAGTCATTGTGGGTAACCCTCCTATTGATAAAGGGTTAAATTCCCCACAATTTTGGGGCACTAGGGTTATTAGACTCTCCTAGAGAAGTCGGCCCTAGGTGAGTTAATGTAAGTCGGGTCATTAGTACCCCAGTTGTGGTTACTTGAGCCTACATAACTAAGTTAGGATTACTCAAGCCTACATAATAGAGTTAAAGGTTAAGTGAACGAAAGAATATAAATAGAGAGTGATACTCTCTATTTATCACACACACACTCACTCACTGGGGCGCATGAGTGAGAGAGAAGAAGCTGGGATCAGAGAGAGAGACTACTGCTATCGGGAGATCATCTTTATGTTTTCGGGTCTTAATTTTGGTGTTGATTCTATCTCTAAGAAAGTTGCAAGGTTTTCTCCTTTATGGTTTCCCCGAGGAAAATCTTTGTGTCTATTGTCTCTTGTGTTTGGTTGTTGTGCTTGTTATTCTCTCAGTTAAAGATCCTAAGATAATGCTAGCTTTAATGATAAAAATCTAACAAGAGTTTCGTCCATAACTCTTTTGTTTCTCAACCATTTTGAAAACAAATTGTATGGTGTACTAAAGAACACCAACCTCTACATGCTATAAAAAAACCATTTCCAAATAATTGCATTAAGACATTCAAATGCTGCACCCATAACTGACATACCGTTTTCGAGGTTTTATAACTTAGATAATTAAAATTAAAATAAAAATATTATTTTTATTATTGGAAAAATAGTCATGCACTATTACTATATGTTATCTATATGTCTACCAGTTTTCGTAAGTTTATTCCATCATTTAGTCACTCAAAGGCTGCACCCACAAAAACATATACCTTATAATTTGCCCCAAAAATAAAAAGTGTCCTTTAAAAAAGATCTAACTTTAGATAGTCAAGAACAATTTCAATAGAAAAAATTTATATATTTGGAAACATCATTCAATTTCTTACATTTAATATTATTTACTCATCGCAAGATTCATTGTGTAAGTGTCTCAAAATATCCATGTAAGTTGATGGATGCCTGTTTTTTCAGTTTTCTATTACATCTAACACGTCAAAAGAGACC
>LPNX010243131.1:294505-355409 GCA_001517045.1 Pseudotsuga menziesii | reverse complement strand
ATATATATGTTGTATGTTTCTGTTAAATTTCTTCATAAATGTTATGCAATTAATTTCAATAATTGTATCTACAATTACTTTGGATGTTTCATAATGTTATTTCAGAACTATGAAGTAAATGATATATGAGAGCTATTGAAATTAATGAATAATTATCATAATTTGATATAATAAATATATTCACACACAATTGGATATGGTTGTAGGTGTTAAATATAAAGTGTAATGTGGTTCTAATAAGGAAGCAAAAATAAGAGCTAAAACGGAAGCCCACTATGTTCTAGATCTAGAAGCAACATTGGACAAAAAACTTGGTGCCAAGTTGGAAGTCAATTTTGACGCTATTTTGAATGCCAAAGTAGAATCTAAACTAGTGGCCAACAAAGGAGAAAAATTGGATGCTAAATAAGAAGCTAAATAAGGCGCTCATGAGGCAGAAAAATAAGAAGAAAGCCAAGGAGTTAAATGAGAAGAAAAATGTGGCGCTAGTGTGGGAGTAAAAATGGACGATAAATTGGGCTCTAAAGTAGTAGCCAAACATGGTGTTAATGTGGGCGTAAATAGAGATGTGAAACTAGGCATTAAAAAGGATGCAACACTTGGCACTAATGATGAAGCCAAACATGGTGTTGATATGGTAGAAAAATAAGATGTTACTTTGGATGCAATACATGGCGCTACATAGGAATAAAAATATGGTGCAACAATAGAATAAATATTTGACATCATTTTGGTAGCAAAACACAATGCAAAAAAAAGGAAGCAAAATTTGGTGCGAATTTGGAAGCGAAAATTGGCACATATTTGGACGTAAAACGCGGTGCAAAATGGGATGCTAAAGTGGTAACACAAATGGATGCAATTTTGGATTCTAATTTTGATGCAAATATGGTGCTAACAGGGATGTAATTTAGGAAGAAAAATCGGGTGCTCTCTAGGAAGCAAAATAGGACATTATTTAGGAATCAAACCTTGACGTTGTTTAGGAATCAGAGTTGGACGTTATTCTAGAATAAAAAAAATAGACGTTATTTTGGAGGTCATAAAGGATTCTATTTAGGAGGCAAAAAGACATTTTTTGAGACACTTTAAGTTTTTTCCATGGCGCGTCCCATTTAGTGTCTAGTTTGACCACTCAATGTAAAAAACAATTACACTATAAAGGGAAGCTAAATGGGACGCTAATTCCAGGATTTGTTATAGTGCCAAAACCATGGGACTACAAACCTTAGACATGGAAAATCTATCATATTCACCTTCATTCTTGAAGGCCGACTAAAATCGAACAAGAACTCAGCTTCTCTATGGTTACTACCTTTGTCAACATGTCCAGAGGATCTGGATAGTATGCATCTTTTCCAACTTCAAAAGTTCATCTTCTAGAACATATCATTTGAAATAGTACTTGAGATGTATATGTTTAGTATCAGAATGGAAGATTGAGTTCTTTGTAAGATGAATGGAACTCTATATGTCACTATACAATATGTTATTCTTCTTCTCACCCAGTTCCTCCATGAATTGCTATAACCAAATAATCTCTTTACTTGCCTCTGTAGAAGAAACATACTCTGCTTCTATTGTTGAAAGTGAAAGATTCTGTTTTTTAGAGTGAAACAACATTTTCCAATTTCAAAATGGAAATTACCATTGTTCCACCTATAGTAAAGACATACCCTGTGGTGCTCCTCCTGCTATCTTCATCACATGCCATATCTTAATCAACATATCTTTGTATAATAGTATCTAAACCTCCAAAACATAATAAATGAGTAGTGGTACCTCTCAAATAATTTAGACTCCATTGTACTTCCCTCTGGTTCTCTTTACCTGGATTGTTCATATACCTACTCACAACTCCCACTACATGTGCAATATCTAGTCTTGTGCACACCATGGAATACATCAAGATTCCAAGTCTTGATGAATAGAGAACCTTGAGCATGTATTCTATATTCTCTTGTGTCTTGGGACACAGCTCCTTAGTTTGAAATGGTTGGCTAAAGGTGTACTAAATAATTTTGCATTCTGCATTCTAAACCTCTCCAACACCTTTTCTCTGTACTCACCATAAGGCAATCTCAATTTGTGATTTTTCCAATCTCCCGTTATTCTAATACCAAGGATTTTCTTTGCAACACCCAAATCCTTCATCACAAATGATTTAACTAATTTCCTCTTGAGCACATTTATATCCTACATGTTATAACTTGTAACAAACATGCCATCTACATAGAATAACAAGATAATATATCTCCCATTATCTATCCTATTGAAATAAACATAGTGGTCATAATGGCATCTATTATAACCTCATTCTATCAAAAACCTCTCAAATTTCAAGTACCACTTCCTTGGAGCTAACTTCAAGCCATAAAAGCTCTTCTTCAACCTGCAAACCAAATTCGCCTTTTCTTTGACCTCATACCCCTGTGGATGATGCATATAAATCTCTTCCTACAAATCCCCATGGAAAAATGTTGTTTTTACATCTAACTATTCAAGATGCAAATATTCTAGCCCTGCTAGACTTAAAATAGTCCTACTTGAATTCATTTTAACAATAGGATAAAATATCTCATCAAAATATATACCTTTATTTTCTGCAAACCCCTTTACAACAAGTATAGCCTTGTACCATTTCTTGCTTTCTTCTTCCTCCTTTGACCTATAAACCCATGTATTCTACAATGCTCTTTTACCTACAGGAAAATGAACCAAATCCTAAGTTTGGTTTCTTACCAATGAGTTCATCTCCTCATTCATGCCTTGCTCCCACTTATTTCTGGTTTCCACTTGCATTGCTTCTTCATAACATTCTGGTTCATTAGTTCGGCTATCAATAAATAATATACGAAAGGAGAGAATCCTTCAGGGGGTCTACTTAACCTAGGATATATTTTAACACTTGCAAATGTTTGAGGTACCTGCTGCATTTCCTAATTTTTGGAACCTTTGGAATTTCATTTTCTTTGATTTCATCAAGCACTGTGTACTCGGTGTTTTCCTCTTCCTCTTTATTTCCCTGCAACTGATCTTTGTACACAATTTTTTCATTGAATACCACATCTCTACTCCTAATTATTTTATTATTTTCATAATCTAATAAGTGATAACCAAAATCATCAACCTTGTATCCAATAAAGGTACATTTCTTGGATTTAGCCTCAAGCTTTGTTCTATTTTATTTATCAATATGGACAAATGCTTCACAACCAAAAGTTTTCATAAATGAGTAGTTTACCTTCTTACCCATCTATTGGTCTTTTCCCCCTGCAACCCGGGTTCAGTCCTCTTTTTCTGGTCAGCGCAACAAAGCCCAAGATATTGGCCCGACAGAGCAGAGCCCAGCCAGCAGCACCTGCGACATAGATTTCGTCTCACCCGAGATATCTTAGTTCTTATGGGTAACTTCCAGAACCATGTTTCTATAATTGGTGTGGGAGGTTGTTTAATTCCTTGTCGTTGCGCCAAGGTTTCCAACAAATACCGAGAAGGTGATATGGCGGTTTTCACTTTAGATATCAATAATGAAGTATTACTTGCCCTTAGTTATGCAACCTTACGCAAATGCGCAGTGAACAGTCATTGCAGATATATTCATTACTTGAAATACAACATGCATACAATCATCTCTTATGACCTCATCAACCAATAAAACATTAACATAGTAAATAGTCACTTGTCTAAGTTCTTCAACATTTACACATATACACAGCATGTAACATGGAAACCCATCCGGGAGAAAACCACAAGGTGCTCTTCATTTGGCATTGGCATGAGAAAATAGATGCACCTTGTGTCTGTACATAAAGCTACAGACTCTATTAATATATTCTCTTCTATCTCTACAGACTTCTTTTCCCTCTCATTCTCGTTGTTCCTCTTTATATTTATCACTCTACTCTACTCCTACTCAGGATACGCACATAGAATAGATCGACTCGACCTCCTCTATTTATCTGTGCACTCAACTACATATCTACTTACTTTGATGCACTCAGTGATCCAAAGTTACTTACTCAAAACTGTTTAATCCTCTACTCAGCTTAAAAGAGTCTCAACAAGAACTAGCTAACAAGCTACTGAATGACTAGCTAACCCAAGTACAACTTGGGTTTTTCCTTTTATATCCTTATTACAAACTCGATATATTCCCATTCGTGCATGTTACAGACTCAATCATGACTTGATACAGACTCTAACAGACTCAGCTACAGTCATTATCTCAGTCGACTTACTATCCTCAACCTATAGGTTGGCTTTCCTATTCTAGAAAAATATGACCAAAGAGGCACTACTAGCATGACTTACAAAATTTGCTTAATCATGTGGTTTTTGCCAGCTCCAGCCAAGATTGTACCAATGATCGCTAAGGGTTGTTTCTTCTTTGCGTTATTCCTTATTGTCTCTTTCTATCCATTACCTTGTCTGCATAGCTGCTTCCATCAATATCCTGCCATGTCATCACATCTCCTACTCTGTACTTTCTTCGTAGCTTACAAAACTGGTGCAACTTCCTTGTCATATGCCTTTACTTTTCCTTTCTCCTTTTCTTCCTTCTTCTATCGCAACATCCTTCCCATTTTCCCTTGATGTTGTTCCCTATGTCATAGCTCCTTCCTCTTCTTCTTTGTACTATTTTTCCCTTACTTAGGAAGAATTTCATATGAATTATGCCCTTCTATCCTAGGCCCAACACTATCCATGCCTCCTTTGGAATACCACCATCCAAATAAATTTAATTCCCTATGTTTATTAACTAAACAATATTAACTACAGCATCAACCAAAAATTATAAGGGAAACCCTACATGCAATCTCATACACCTTGCACGCTCCATGATCATCCTTTTCATCCTTTTTGACACACCATTTTCTTTTGGTGTTCTTGGAACCATATTCTCTCTACAAATCCCATTGTATGAACAGTGACTATCAAACTCCCTGCTACAATATTAACCTCCACTATCATATCTAAGACTCTTCAATCTTTTTCCTGCCTCATTCTCAACCAAATCTTTCCACTTCTTAAAAGTAGCAAAAACATTAGATTTATGTCTAATTCAATAAACCCAAGTTTGTATAGTTCCATCGTCAATAAAAGTAACATAATAACAAGAGACACCAAGAGATTATACCTGAGTTAGTCCCCATACATATATGTGCACAAGATCTAAATTTTCACTCTTCTTATGTTTCTCAACCCTAAGAAATATGACTCTCTTATGTTTTCCATAAACACAGTTCTCACAGGATTCCAAACTAATCTGCTTCAAATCTTGCAGCAACTTCCTTGAGTGGAGACTATGCATCCCCTTCTGAATCATGTGGTCAAACCCATGATGCCAAAATGTTTTAGATGTTTATATGGAAGCTACATAGATAGAAGAATTAATATAATGAGGACATAAATGCAACATACCTATCCTATCTCCTTTTGTCATTACCAGTGATCCTTTAGTGATCTTCCACCATGTTTCTCCAAACGTAGATAATAATGTGTCATATCCCAACTTCCCTATTGATATAATATTTATTTTCATAGTAGGAATATGTCTTACATATTTCAGTATACATTCAGTTCCATTCTTTAACTTAATTTGTACCTTACCCATTCCAACAATTTTACATGGTTCATCATCACCCAATCAAACATGTCCAGAATCACCTGGAAAGTAATCATAAAAGAATTTCCTATGGGGTGTTGCATGAAATGAATCCCCTAAATATCCTACGCAATAATCACTAGTATTATCCAATGTAAGAATCAAATCATCTTGTAACACATCACCTACTACAGTTTCTTCCTAATTAGTCCCATGTTTCCCATCTCCTTTATTCATTGGATCTGCGGAGTCTTTCTTCAGATTTCCTTTCTTTCCAAAGTTCTTTCACTCTATATTTCCTAGTATGGACTTGGATTTGGCCTTCCTATAATTGCTATGATTACCCGATCTCTTTCCTCTCTCCCTTTTTCTTCCCCTACTCTCCATGGTCAACGCATTACCTGATGTCTCACCTTTGCTTTGCCTTCACATTTCCTCGCTAATAATAACACCAACAACATCATTAAATTTAAGAGTGTTTGAACCAGAGAAAGATTTTCTTACATCCATGACCAAGCCGTTCCATCTTTCTAGAAATGAGCACAACTTGTCCACCTCTTACCAGTCATTGAAACCATTATTTATCTCAACAATTGGAGAGGGGGATTTCAATCCCCACTTCTCCTTCCCATTATCACCCAGTGGTATTTTATGAAATCTCCAATAAGACCATATTCTTAATATGCATGATCTTAGGATATGACAGTGATATCATAATGGATGACACCATTATAGGGTTCCTATCTAACTTAACCCCTTCCTATACTATTTATACCTCCAAAATTTGATCTTTGCGGTTATTTGTCCCAAGAAATTCATGCCCAGTTGGAAGAGCTTTCTTCCATAGAACAATTCAGATACCCTTCCAACATGTTCTATATGTTCCTATACCTTAATTATGAGCACTAAAAATGATTGAATTTGAAAATAATAGATGATAATGGAAATCAATTTCCTGTATACGAATGGAGTGACTTGATTTTGAGAAATCTTAGCAACCCTAATTACATGAAGTTTGCAAACTAGGTTTTGACTATAACTTACACTTTGATGTATGACTCATCACCTCCAAGGATTTTCTTAGAGAAAAAAATATCTTACAATTGAGTCTCGATAAGACGATAGGATATTGGTTTATACATGAAAATTATATTGTTTTGAGAGTTAATGGATTTGAGGAGGATCCCTACAAGCTTCCATCTTTCCTCACACCAAGGGTGTTTTCCTTGGAGTATAAAAGGAAAATATTCATATCTGATTAGATGCATTTCCTACATTTCAAACACTAAAGAACCTTTTTATTACCCAATGATCTGGGACCCTTCAAAGGAAAATGATTAAATTCCCTACAATATATGGAAGAGTTCTTGTAGCATTTGAGTTTGGAAAAAACAGATAAGGGATCCTATGATCCACATCGTATAATTTCCAATTTGAGAGTTTCATATAGAAATTCTCCCTACAATTATGTTCCAAATCCTGAGTGGGAGAAAACTGCAAATTCAGAAAGTTGGGAACACGTAGTGGAAGTTAAGTATAGTTCCCAAGAGAAGGATACCACACGTCCACAAATGAGGAAAAAAGAGGAGTTGATGAGCTCCATACATGGAAATTTATGGGGCTGAGTAGGAACACCAAATTAAGAATCCAAGTACAAAATAAGGAGAGGAGGAAGATCAAGCATTGATAAAGAAGGACTCAAGTGATGAAATTTCAAGAGAGTTGGTTGAGTTGTTGGAGAAACCAAAAATGAAAAGGCATGGAAGAAGAGCATGAAAGTGATTTGGAGTTTCCAATTATTGCATTAAAAATGAAGAATACATTAATGCCCACTAAACCTAACCCTCCAACATCATATCCCAATTTAGAAGAGATGAATTAGCCTACTCAAGAAGCAAAGTAGGTTCAAAAGGAAGCTGAAAAGTAGTCTGCAACAGATTCGACATTAGATGCAATGGATGAAGATACTTCAGCTCAACAAATAGTGTTGGGTATATTTTATATTCTTTGCATGTGTGTATGGAGGGGAGGTGCGCATGTCAGCGCTGCAACTCGGCAATCCCAAAAATCGCCTTCGACGGAAACAGGTCGTAGGCCCTGTTTCTATTGTGAGCTCAGTGAACAAAAGTTTTTGGCTATTTATAGATTGTATGGCTATTTATATTTTTTTCTGTCTATTTTTATAATTTGTCTAAAAATATGTAACTTAATCTCGGTTAATGGATTGGAGTCTTTTTCTAATCCGGGTTAATGGATTAGGGTATTTGGATGTTGCGGAATACCTATATTTTGTATTGTGAGGATTCATAATGTAATGAAGAGAATATAGGAGGTGTGGAGAGTTGGAAATGGATAAGACATCTCAAGAATAAGTGAAGGGAGTGAATAAAGAGCTTGGAGAAATGTTAGAGAAAGCCTCACTGATAATTGATTATCTAAACAGTAGGGAAAAAATACAGTTAGAAGAGTTGCAAATTACTAATAGAACTCATCTAATCAAGATATCCAATCAAATGATCATGAAGAAAACATTGCTAAGAAGAACTCAAGGTAGAATAAAATCCCTCACTGATAATATATCCACTTTTAAAGGCCTTTTTTATGATGTCATAAAGATGGCACTACTACATACATGGGATGGTAATGGAGAGATGTATCAGAAAGAATATTATGAGGCCAAAATAATGCAACCTAGAGATGAAGTAATACAATTTGATGTATTAGAAGGAGAGATAAGTGGTGATGGAGTGATTGATGGCATGGAAGCTAAGTTTGAGAACTGATGGGTTGAGGATGATTTTGAGATAACATTAGAGGTCTTGAAGGCATGTGATAATTTTGATCTACAGCAATATCTAGGAGACTTAGAGAACCTCACAAATCGAATTTGATGCAAAACCAGCAAAAAACCATTAAAAGAGAAGCAATTTACACATGCAATGTGAACAGAAAAAAGGTTATATTTTGATTGTATAACATAAAAACATGTAAGTAACAAGTTTATATTACATCAAAAAAATTTTGTGAGGCTTAGGAATCCTAATGTGACTGTACAAGTGTAATTGGCCAAATTTACCTGAATCCCCCCTATGTGGGCCAAACACGCTCCAAATCAGCCCAAATGGTCACTAATTGTTGTGTGGACATGGATGAGGTGACATGGGGAAATAATTACACCTTGGCATGCATGGGTGTACAAACCTAGGTGGGTGAGAGTCTCTAGGTGGCATTAAATGCACCAAATCAGCTCAAAAATGCTAGTGCTCCTAGTCAACCAAACTGTCCACATTCAATAAATGGGAGCGCACCGACAATGATGACGATGTACATATGGATGGTTGAATGAGCTGGATTGATCATGTGGGTGTGACTGCACCAATTTAACTGGTTATTGGTCCAACTAAACACCCTAAGTCCAAACCATAGTGTAATAATGCATAAAATGCAATAACATTGACTAAGGAGTTAGACTAAGGTACTAAGGGGTTGGATTACTGTTCTAACACCCTCCCTTAACCAAAAACCTAGTACATCTCATAAAATGAAGGAGGCCTTGGCAACAAAGTCTCAAGTCACCTCAATTACATAAATCTGAAATTTTATTTATCCATATGAAGTGAAGAAAAGAAGGAAAACCACATGGGGCAGAACCTTCCCTCAAGAATGGACATGGGGCTGAAACTTGCAACAAACAGCAGCAATCACCATCCATCACTCACCCCAATCAAATATCTCAGGTAATTGAAGTTCTTCTCTGTGAAAGTATTGGTGAAAATGTCGACAGTTTGCTCGGTGGACGGGCAATACTGCAGTGAAATCACCCTATCATGCACTAAGCCCCAGATGTAGTGCATATGGATCTCAATATTATTTTTGTTATACCAATGAAATGGATAAGTATATATTTTGATGCCACTTTTATTTTCCACCCAAATGTTGGTAGGATAATCAATTGTGACACCAAATCCCGTAAGAATACCCTGCAACCAAATACATTGTGTAGCTGCATTGACTGTTGCCCCGTACTCGGCCTCTACTGATGAAAGTGAAATGTTGTGTTTTTTCTTAATTTACCAGAAAATGGGGCCTTCAGCAAGAATAAATACAAAACCTAAAGTTGATTTTCTGTCAGTGGGATCTCCAGCCCAATCTGAATCAGAAAACCCAACTAGTTGAAGTGAAGCACTAGCTGAATAGTGCACCCCGAAATTCTTTGTACCATGGACATACCAGAGAATTATTTTGGCTACATTCCAATGGAGCTCATGTGGCTGGTGCATATGTCTTGATATATCACTTAAAGCATAAGATAAATCAGTCCTTTTATGTGTAAGATAGAGCAAGCTTCCAACTAGTTGCTTGTAGAGTGTAAAATCAACCAATGGAGAATTGCCAAATTCACATAATTTGATGCCAGAAAGGAAAGGGCACTTGGATGCCTTACAATAAGCCATGTTAAAATTATTTAGAAGGTCTGTATCGTACCTTTGTTGACTCATCATTATGCCCCTTTCACTTTGCTCAATTTCTAATCACAAAAATTGCCTTAGCAATCCTAGATCGGTCATGGCAAATTCATTGTGTAGATATGCCTTAATTGAACCAATTGAAGTGGTGAAGCTTCCTGTAATTAGGATTTCATAAACATAAATAACAAGAAACTAAAAAATACCATCATGTTTCTAAAACTATACAATAGGATCTGATTTGCATCTAGTGAAACCAATAGAGAGCAAGAAATCATCCATTTTATAATACCAAGCCTTGGGGGCTTGCTTGAGTCCATAGAGTGATTTCTTCAACCTACAAACAAGTGAAGAATCCTCTTGGAAAACTTTAGGTTGCTGCATTTAGATATCTTCCTATATCTCACCATGTAATAATGCACTCTTGACATCCGTATGGTGCACTTACCAACCCTTACTAACTACAATTGCTAGAACTAGTCTTATGGAGTCCATCTTTGCAACCGGTGCAAAGGTCTCGGTATAAGCCACACCATGTACTTAAGAGTAGCCCTTAGCAACTAAGATTGAATTTTATTGCACATCTGAACCATCATCAGCAAGTTTGGTTTGAAATATCCACTTGCATTGAACAAGCTTCCTCTTGGGAGGAAGGGGAACCAATTCCCATGGCTCATTCTCTTGGAAAGAATGTAATTCTTCTTACATTGTTTTTTTCCATATTGGGTCATGAAAATATTGCTGATATGACTGTGGATCAGATACAATCAGCATATAATAGTGCTCAGCAAGAGCACTTTCACTTGCAAAGGAAGCATTACTAGTCTGAGATCTAGTCTTCCCAGGTTCTTGGGGATTTCCAGCCAATTCCCCTGCAGCTTGTATGATTTTTTTCAGCCCACTTGGGCCTTGATGGTGAATAATATACATAAATTTCATCTACATACATATAATCTTTAGGAATATCAGAAAAAATAGAGCATGAATCATTGCTTACATCATCAAATTGTTGAGGAGAAGAGCATTTCCCCGGTGCAAGCTCAAAATCTGGTATTGGTTCCTCTTTGAATTGCACATTTTTCTCAACAAAAGTATTGAGAGTGGAAGTGTCAAAGAGTTTGTAACCTTTTTTATCCTCACCGTACCCAACCATGATGCATTCCTTGCTTTGTGGCTGCAATGCCTTCCTCTTTTCAGAAGGGATTCAAGCCCATGCTCTAGATCCAAAAATCCTGAAATTTGAGACATTTGGTTTATGGCCAAACCATGCCTCATATGGAGTCTTTCCTTTTACTGATTTGTGTAAGCATCTGTTATATATATGTGTAGCACAATTAATGGCCTCATTCCATAGCTTGGGACTTATATCCCTTGCTTCAATCATGCAAGTGGCCATCTCCTTGAGAGATCTATTCTTCCTCTCTACCACACCATTTTTTTGTGATGTGTAGGGAGTTGAATGTTGCATTTGGATGCCACATTCCTCACAGAGGTGTTGCATGTTTTTGTTGACATAATCCTTCCCATTATCAGTCCTAAGGATCTTAATCTTATTCCCACTCTGATTTTCTACCAATTCCTTCCAAATATTCAATTGCTCAAAAACTTTAGATTTTAATTTAAGGAAGTACACCCACCAGAATCTCGAGTAATCATCAATAAATGTAAGTACGTACCTTGATCCACCATATGATGGAGTGGGAAGAGGACCAATCATATCTGAATGCACCAAACCAAGTGGTTGTGTGTCTCTCCTTGCCATCCCCTTCTCGTATCTTCGCTCTGGATGTTTCCCAACTACACACCCAGCGCAAGCTCCATTTGATTATTTGATTTGTGGAATTCCTTCCACCATCTCATCTCTATGTAGTGCTTGGAGGTTCCTGTAGTTCATGTGACCAAACCTCTCATGCCATAACTTGGAAGTCTCATTGACATGTGAGAGAAGATCTTGGTCATTGGAAGTAGGGAGGAAATTAGAGAACTTGTACATCCTCTCATGGTGGTTTGCATACCCAACTGCAACAACTTGGTTTGATTCGATTTTTGCAATCTCTACCAAGTCTGGAGTGAAGTTCACTCTCTTTGCTTCTCCTGTATGGGTCATTTGATAGACTGATAGAAAGTTTGCTGCAAGGTCTGGTACATACAACACATCATCGAAGTAACCATGCTCTAAATCAATCCTACAAATCCCCTAGGTCTGGATTTCAGAATCATCCCCCATTCGAACTGTTGGGCCAGAATTTGAATGCATGGAGGAGAAGAGCTCTCGTGTGGCTACCATGTTTCTAGAAACCCCTGAATCAATGATGAAGTATGAGTAATTAAAGTTACCTTCTACCAAAGCATGACATTTCTCCTTGTTGTTTGAACTGGAGGTGTCATCTTTCTTCCTTGTGTTGTCTGGGATAGGGATGTTGTTCTTCTCCAGTAGCTGCACCATCTGGTCAATAGTTTTCTTCATGCATGATATTTCTAGATTCCATCCCTTTTGGCAATAGGTGCATTTGGTCTTCTCCTTTCCTTTCTTGTCCTTCTCCTTGGGAGGATTCGAACCCCCATCACTGGATTTGGGTTTTTCTAGTTTCTTCTTCTCTGGCAGCTTCGAATTATTTTCCTTGGACTTTCCCTTGGAGTCATTTGAGACTCCCATTTACAAGGATTAATCCTTAGCCTTGATGGTGCCCATTTTGACTAGATTTTCTTTCTCCTGAGTGAGGGACTCCATGAATCTAGCTAGACTTGGCATTTTCCAGTTTCAAAGTGTTAACTTGCCAAAATGGAATGTGCTGACAAAGACTGAGAATTTTGGCCCCAACTTCGACATGATGGATAGAATCAACTTATCCTCTTTCTTCTCAATCCCACATTGTTTTAGTTGTAACAAAAGTGACCTAAACTTGGTGAAGAAGTCATGGATAGTGTCAAAGAGTGTTGGGCTCAGGCTGATGAGGTCGTTCTCAAGCTGGTGTCCTCTTAGTTAATCAGTTTTCCCAAAGAGTGTCTCTAGTTTTACCCATACTTCATTGGGGGTTGTTAAACTGTATATGTGGAAAAAAATATCTCTTGGGATACTCAGGCATAACAATCCATATGCTTCATCCAATCTATTGAAGTACTTGGATTTCTCTACAGCAAAGTTTGGTTCCACCTCTGTGCCCATGGTAACTCTATAGAGACCCTTGGATCTCAATTGAATAACCACATATACCTTCCAATTGAAGAATTTGAAAGGTGTTATAAATATGTGGGTAGCTTCCATTTGTGCATGTGCTAATGGTGATGAAATTGCCGAATGTCCTGCAAAAACCACTCAATTTTATCTAGAATTTCTCTAAAAATGCAACTCAACACACTCTGGATTGATCTACAACTCACTAAAATACACTCAGCTCTGGTACCATGCAATAATATTGATCTATAGAAATATCTAGGAGCCTTAGAGAAACTCACAAATCGAATTTGATGCAAAACCAACAAAAAACCATTAAAAGAGAAGCAATTTACACATGCAATGTGAACATAAACATGTTATATTTTGACTGTATAATATAAAAACATGTTAGTAACAGGTTTATATTACATCAGAATTGTTTCATGATGCTTAGAAATCCCAGTGTGACTGTACAAGTGAAATTGGCAAAATTTTCCTCAATCCCCCCTAGGTGGGACAAACACGCTCCAAATCAACCCAAATGGTCACGAATTGTTATGTGGGAGTGTATGAGGTGACATGGGGAAATAATTACACCTTGGAATGCATGGGTGTGAAAAATTAGGTGGGTGATAGGCTCTATGTGGCATTAAATGCACCAAATCAACTCAAAAATGGACAAAATCCACCTCTAGCGCTCCTAGTCAACCAAAATGTCCACATTCAATGAATGGGAGCAGACCAACGATGTTGAGGGTGCACATGTGGATGGTTTACTAATCTAGAGCATTCATGTGGTTGTGAATGCACCAATTTAACTGGTTATTTGTCCAACTAAGCACCCTAAGTCCAAACCATAGTGTAATAATGCATAAAATGCAATAAAATTGACTAAGGAGTTAGACTAAAGTACTAAGGGGTTGGATTACCGTTATAACAAGGAATGCCACTATTTTATAGGTAAAGAGTGGCAATCTGTGTCTAAGTATCATAAATTGATTTTTACACCCCAAGGGATAATATTAGGATAGGTACAAGGATAGTCTGTGTTAGGATATTTAGACATGTAGGAGTTAGTTAAGATCAACTTGTGTAATATATCCGTTAGGTAAAAGTGTGTTTCTTTAGTATGCATTAGTATGCATTTGTAAATATTCTAATTCGACGGTCACGATATGTTATAGACATAGAAGTGATCTGATGGTTCAACTTCTCTTAGATCATACCTACCATTGATCTATGGCTTAACACCCGATTGGTCTATGATCTCTATTTAAAGAGCATAGAGGGTCCTTGGCTAGTTGATCGATTATGAGAAGCTCATGTAACTTTCTTTCTTTTTCATAATAAATTGCTCCAAGTAGCTATTTGGTTGGGGCCGTGGACTATTTCCCTCTCGAGGGTTTTAACCATGTGACAAACATTGATGTGTTGATCTGTGATCTATTTGTGTGAAGCTCTTGCTCAAGGTGTTCGGTCTTTTGGGAGTACCCTGTGTACCCGAACATGGTATCAAAGCAGAGGTCTCAGGTTCAATTCCCCCGAGCTATGCCGGAGGCGAGGTGTTGGAGTATCGGGTACCTCCACATGGTATAACCACCTCACCTCTAGGAATATAAAACAAGTGGTTTAACCACCACTCCTAGTGATTGGACCTTGTGTTGGGTTTCAAATGTTCATCAATATCTGCAAGTTTTGGTGTAATTGATGATATTACCAGGTTGTACAAATTTAACAACTTTGGGTCATCACCTTTTCCTTCAGTTTTTGTTGCTCATAGTGATAACTTGAGAAAAATTTGGCATGACCGGTTTGGTCACTTAAATTATCGCTCATTGGAACAACTATGTAAAGACAATATGGTGACTGGTCTTCCACTGGTATCTTGCAAGGATGGTGTTTGTTCCAGTTGTGTACTTGAAAAACATCATCGAGACAGTTTTGACAAATGTGCCTCTTGGCATGCCTCGATTCCCTTGGAGCTTGTGCATAGTGACTTGTGTGGCCCTCTTCCATCTGCTTCCTTTTCTGGTTTCAAATATTTCTTAACTTTCATTGATGACTACTCCAGACACACTTGGGTTTAGTTCCTAAAACTTAAGAGCGAAGTATTTAACATGTTCTTGGCCTACAAGGCCCTTGTTGAAAAACAATCTGGTCATCAAATTATTAAGTTAAGATCTGACAATGGAGGAGAATATGTTAACAACAATTTCACTACTTTTTGCATTGAACAAGGAATCCAACAACAGCACATTGTTCCATATACACCACAACAAAATGGTGTAGCTGAATGGAAGAAGCGCACTTTAAAAGAAATGGCTAATTGTATGATCCAATATAAGGGACTAAGTCTTCAATATTGGGATGAGGCCATAAATTGTGCAAATTACATAGTTAATCGCACACCCACTAAATTTTTACAAGGTATAACACTAGAAGAAGCATGGAGTAAAATTAAACCAGATGTAAGTCACTTTCATGTGTTTGGTTGTGAAGCATGGGCTCACATTCTGGATGAAAAACGGAAAGCATTGCAGCCTAAAAGTGAAAAATGCATATTTGTTGGATATTCTGAAGATGTAAAAGGATATAGACTTCTTCAGCCCCATTCACATGATATAATCATTAGAAGAGATGTTAAATTTGATGAAAATCTCTTGGCCTGTGAGCCTAACTTGGCGGGTGTGCCATCTTTGGCTTGCAAGCCTGATTCGGCGATTGTGCCTTCTTCTTCTTCTTCTTCCAGCTTCCTTGACAGGTTTCCAACTCCAGTTTTTGATGATGACAGTGAGGATGAAAATCCACCTCCACCTGCTCATGTTCCTCCAATTGCACCAGCACCAATACTTCCTCGATGGGTCCGTTCAACATGTGAAGCCGCTGGTGATCTTGCAAGTAATCCTAGAGATCAACGATGAACGTGTTCTCAGTTTCAGCGAGCCTCTTCTCTTTTGGCTCAATTTTCCGAGAATCATGATCCAAAAACTTTTGCAGAAGCTTCAAGAAATCCAGATTGGGATGCAGCTATGGATGAAGAATATTATTCCTTAATGGCGAACGATACTTGTGATCTTGTTCCTCTTCCAAAAGGAAGAAAACTTGTTAGATGTAAATGGGTCTACAGAACTAAGTATGCATCAGATGGAAGTGTTGAAAGACTTAAGGCAAGGTTAGTTGCCAAAGGTTTTTCCCAAGTTGAAGGGATTGACTACAATGAAACCTTTGCCCCTGTAGCAAAAATGAACTCCATCCGCCTTGTTCTTTCCCTTGCAGCCTTACATAACTGGGAAGTCCATCAAATGGATGTCAAGTCTTCCTTCTTACATAGTGATTTACATGAGGAAATTTACACGGAACAACCTCCTGGATATGTTCAGGATAAGTCTAGCCTTGTTTGTCTCCTTAAGAAAGATTTATATGGCCTTAAGCAAGCTCCTAGAGCTTGGTATGCCAAAATGGATAGCTTTCTCCTTGACATTGGTTTTTCTAGTTGCCATTCTGACCCCAATGTCTATACCAAGAAAGTAGGAAACCGTCTCATCATACTTGTTCTTTATGTTGATGATCTTATCCTTACTGGTAGTGACCCTAAACTTATAACCCATGTGAAATCTAGTCTTAAGCAAAATTTTGAAATGTTAGACTTAGGACATTTGCATTATTTTCTTGGTCTCCAAGTCTTTCAAACCAAAGAAGGAATCTTTCTTTCCCAATCTAAGTATGCTTGTGACCTTCTTCTTCACTTCCACATGGAAGATTGTAAACCAACCCCTTCTCCCTTCCAGTCTGGAGTCAAACTTTCTACCACTTGTACTTCCAATGAAGTATATGCCACCTTGTATTGTCAGCTTGTTGGTAGTCTTTTATACTTGAATCATTCCCATCCTAACCTTTCCTTTGCCATTGGTCGTGCTGCCCGTTATATGTAAACTCCTCATGAAAGTCACTGGAAAGCAGAAAAAAGAATACTTCAATATATTTGAGGTACAATTCAGTTTGGGATTCATTATAGTACAAGGGGGAAACCTTTGTTGGTTGGTTTCACTGATTCAAATTGGGTCGGTGATCCTGATTATCGGAAGTCTACTGCAGGTTATGTTTTCAGTCTAGGATCTGGACTTATCACTTGGGATTGTAAGAAACAACAAGCACTGGCTCTTTCTTCAGTAGAAGCAGAATATCAAGCCATAGTTAATGCCAGTCAGGAAGCTTTATGGCTTCAACATATCCTTTCAGAGTTTGGATTCGAGCAGCAGCAGCCTACTCCACTTTGGTGCGACAATCAAAATGCCATCAAGCTTGCCAAAGATCCAGTTCTACATCAGCGTAGCAAACACATTGAGCTACACATGCACTTCATCAGAAATCTTGTTCATGATAGTGTTATTGAAGTTCTCTATTGCCCTACAGCTGATCAAGTTGCAGACATCTTCACTAAGCCTCTTACAGAAGCGAATTTTTCTAAACTTCGGTCTATGTTAGGAGTTTAGGAATGTGTCCTTAAGGGGGGATAGGCTCTAATGCCTCCTTCCTTCTCCTAATAGTGTCACTTTTGTAAATCATTCAATCCTATCCCAAGTTGTTCTTAAGGGGGGATGTTATGATATTTAGACACTTAGGAGTTAGTTAAGAACAACTTGTGTAATATATTCGTTAGGTAAATGTGTGTTTCTTTAGTATGCATTAGTACGCATTTGTAAATATTCTAATACAACGGTCACGATATGTTCTAGACACAGAGTGATCTGATGGTTCAACTTCTCTTAGATCCTACCTACCAGTGATCTGTGGCTTAACACCCTATTGGTCTATGATCTCTATTTAAAGAGCATAGAGGGTCCTTGGCTAGTTGATCGATTATGAGAAGCTCATGTAACTTTCTTTCTTTTGCATAATAAATTGCTCCAAGTAGCTATTTGGTTGGGGTCGTGGACTGTTTCCCTCTCGAGGGTTTTAACCACGTGATAAACATCGGTGTGTTGATCTATGATCTATTTGTGTGAAGCGGTTGCTCAAGGTGTTTGGTCTTTTGGGAGTACCCTGTGTACCTGAACAGTCTGTAGGACATCCAAGTCCTCAAGCTTTTATGGCACTAAGAGGGAAACCAAATATTCATATGATGCATTATATGTTCAAGAAGACAATTGTTAGGCCAATGGGGAAATCAGGTGTACAATCACCTAGGCAGTTAGTTGGGTAAATAGGAGGAAACATGAAAGGACAACCACAAAATCCTAAAGGATGTAAAAGGGGTCAAGTAAAAAGAAGTAAAGGAAAGCATAAATCCCTTTTGACATCTAGCAAAAAATAAAAGTGAAATGACAAATTTAAGATGTTGTTAGAAATCAATTAGAGAAAATAGAAAGAGATTACAACTATGGATCTATAAAGGACAATTCAAGCTCAATAACCAAGGATGACATTTTTTAGAGGGTCTCTAGAATTGTCAAGTTGATGTAATTGTTTTGTTTGTAATACTTGTCTATGAGATTAAGATTGTGGAGTGTAAAAGAGATATTTTCCCTCTTTATTTTTTTCCTTCTATTGTTTTTTCATATCTGATTGATGTTCTATGTAAATATATCTTGAGATATTAATAAATCTTGAGCAAAACATTCACCTAGATTTGTATAAAAGATGGAAATGTATGGTTGAATGTGAAATTGAAGCCAATGACTTCATTGTTGACCTCTTTTTTAGTTTTAATATGTTCATATGATTCAAGGTACTTGAAAGCTTCTGTTATTGTTTTTTTGTGTATTTCATGATCTCTCTTGATCCATAAAGATCAGGAAATGTTTACAATCTGTAATAAACCATTGACTTATTTTTCATAAATCTAGTACATTTTGCTTTCATTGAGTGTAAGAGATTTGTCTTGTAGGCATCTCTTATATCTCTAATTTGTTCCATCTTCGCATTTCACCTTCACAAAGATCCATAGTGTTGTATACATTCCATAAAATTCCTCTGAAATGCATTCATATGTCTAAAATAGTTCATTTTTTTCTAACTGCAAAAAGATCCAAGGAAACACCAAATTCATATCTCGCTTGATACAGATTTAGCTCTAAAATATTTAAATTTTTTAGCCTCATCATGCACGGAAATGTATTAAACTTAGCCTAGTACACCTTAGGGACTAATAAGCGTTATGGCATAGGAGTACATAGTATATGAGTCATTCTATCATTCCAGTGAGTACATTAATCAAATCAACAACACACCAGGCGCAATGATTTGGGATGATGAACATGATGAGGACAAAAGGGAAGGGGATCTACTGCAAACAATTGGAAAAAGGTGCATGATAAAGAGTCAGTAACGTATCTTTTGATCTTCACATTTCCACATAGTAACTATTCACAACGAACTTCATAATCTATATTTGATCTCATATGTACTATATGTCATTTTGGTTTCATGAATACAATAAAAAATTCATAAATCGATGCCATCAATAAATTCGTTCTATACAACACAGAGGAAACATAGAAATGGGCCGCATCGTATGAAGAGAAGAGGATGAAATGGGATATTGAAAAGAAAATAATTTAGATGGTTGAAAGATATAAGCATGCCTTTTTCAAATCATTTAAAATATAACATGCCAATGATCTGTCACAACAGTTGCATTGTTAACCAAGTCAAATAGAAATATGGTGCATCTGGTCGTTACCCACTTGTAGAGGAGGATGTGCTAAACATTGGGATCAAGGGAAAATAACTTAGTAATAATTTATTTATGTACATTTCTAACTTGATAATGAACCTTTGAATTATAATATATATTTAATATATTAATGGTCAGGTTACTAGACATGTGACACCATCATTTGTTCACTTTTTTACAGGTGCATTTGTTCCCATATATGTGGGTGTATGGGCATCATTTTTTCTCTCAGAATGTCGATGATGGACGTCTTACACAACATTATGGAATTGAAGTCGATTTCTACCTATCTAGCCATGCTATCCACCATGAAAGAAACCTAATAGGGGGGAAGTTGGGTTATACCGAAAAGATACAGAAGATCATTCAAGTGGACTTCTCATCTTTCCAATGTATTATTTTTAGGTGCAAGTGGTGGGACACGTTTGAAAGGAATAATGTATAGGGATATCATGATAGTGGGATGGCATGTATTAACTCTACAAATATGTGGGATGAACTAAGGAGCCTTTTATTTTCCCAAAACATTGCAACCAAGTGTTCTTGTACTCGGATGTGTTGGATAGGCATTGGTGGTTCATATTAAGACATGACCCTAGATCTAAACTTATTTTTAAGAACAACAATGTTATCAGGCCAACTGAGGAAGATAATGAGGGTGATGGAAAAGGAGAGTGAAATGTACAAGTTTCATATTATCATTTACATTTTGAGATATCATTTTATTATTGTTATCTTTCATTCTCTAATTATATTGTTTGGTTTTCATGTTATGACAATGGAAATGGAAATTTGATGATAGGATGTTTTTAAACAATTTTTAGTTGGTTAACAACTGATCTAATGCGAAATATGTTTCATGTCTATCAAATAATTTGTGATTTTCCACAGTTAGAGATTATCTTTTTTTCTCTCCTTTTAATTCATTGTAGTGTGGTTTTTATCACTTAATTTATTGAATTATTACAACTGGATCAAAATCAACCAATTAAAGTGCAAATTATCATTGATGTTAATCATATTTATTGTTTGTTTCCATTTCATGAACTACTGTAATTTGAATAAAAAGGTGGATTTAATGAATATATTATACTTAGTGACTTATACTTTGCATTAGTGTGGTATTTGAGGCATAAGTGTTCCTTTTCTTATTTTTCAAATGAGATTCTTTTACTACAAGTTTCAAATGGAAGTTAGATTGAGATTGTTTATTTTTAGTGTTGTTTCTCTTTGCTTTGGTTTAACTAATTCATTTTTTATTCACCGTATATTTTTGTTAGCTCATTAATTACTTGCTATGTATTGCGTGAAAGTAATAAAGAAATGACAACACCAATTAGAAAGAATGGTTTAATTGTATGTTCACCAAATATAAATTGTTATTTATGAAAACAACATTGAATAGAAATCACTTACATCCGAATATTTATATTATCCATGTGTTTAGTAATTAGGTATGAATATGAAATTGATATTGTTAAGAAATAAAAATCCGTGAAAACAACAATTTAACTATGACACTAATATGTTGATCTTTCATGCAATGGATACTAAATCTTGTTACTTAAATCATGTTAATAAATATGAAATTACATACGCAATTTGAATTCATATATTGTCATGATATGGCCACTAAGAACCAACAAAAAAATTGAATTACCATAAGATCATAAGTTTGTGTAGTTGGAGGTAGAGTGCCACACCCAATCCATCAATCCAACCAATAAAGGGGGATATCTACATATTACAGGCTTCTAAATTTCAGCCCATGGACATAGTATGCATTCATAAAAAATAAATGAATAACAATTTATGAATGTAAAACATAACGAAATTTAAAACTCTATCCACACATACACCATGCATAAACATGCATATTCATTACAGGAAGAAAAGAAAATCATTCCACATTCGAATACAATGAATACTTATCTTTTAAATGAAAAGATCTAACCAAATAGCTATGTAAGGGCCACATTCCAACCAACTGTAGGTATCAACTACTAATACCACCCCCAAGTTGGGATATGAATCCACCAAGGAAAAGGAAACAACCACAGGTTGCACTCTCTTCATAGCCCAACCCATTTTCTCTCATGCTTAGCCAATTTTCTCATCCTGGAGCACTACATGAATCTCACTCATCCATGACACTCTCTTCCACTACCCTACACAACACAAGGAAGGAATTTTCCACCATTAATTTACAGTTCCCTCAAGAAATATGACCCTTCGAGTGTGTGCAACAAGTCCAAGCTACTTATGCCTTAGAGAATTTCATCTAGAGTCAAAACCATATCTTCTCAAGAATTTGATGAGTAGAAAATAACAATAGGTAGAATAGTTAATGTCCTTCTTGGACTCTAAGTTCACTTACAACCATTCTCTTCACTCTAACACCTACAAATTCCTCTTTGCAGTGCTTATTTATGTTTAGTTTGCCCAATTTGATCATTGGCAATGGCTTCCACAAGATGAAGCTACATAGAGTTTTCCCATGCCTTCCCAATGCATAAATCATTGGAAAGTGAAGGATCAACTCTAATTAGGATGAGAGAATTGATGAAAAGACAACTAACATAGATTTTTTCCATAGGTTAAAGTAGTCAATGATTTTCTAATAAAAGTATATTCATCGCATGCTTCCAAAATTACATGAGCATACTTTCCCCATCAACATTACACAACATTCAATAATTGGGCTTTAATAAGTCAAAAATAGGTAAATGGATCATTCAAGGATCATGGATTGACAATTGGGTGAGTTCTAAGGTGGACACTTGGAAACATAGTATTAGTCTCCCAAAATCCCCCTTTCCTCTTCTCATCTTTTGGAATCATAGCCCCTATTTACTTCTCCATACACAACCATCTTGGACCATTTTTAAATTTTTCCTACACTATATTTACCTAGCTTATATGTCATCATGACAAGACAACCACATGGTCCATATAGATATATTTATGTCATACATGCCTAGCCATTCACTAGTCATTCCTTGGTCGTGAGATCTACACAAGGAATCCATACTAGCACATTTATACCATTTTACATAATCTACGTTAATACATTATAAGGGTCAAATTAGGGGTATTGCATTCCCCTACACCTTGGAATAACACCATCCTCGGTGTTCACTTTATTTTTATCAAGGTTCCATGTCCTTATTTTCATCTACATTTTCAATGATTTTCTCTCATGGAATCCTCCATTTCCCATGTAGCCTTATTGAGACCAAAGTGCTTCCATTATATATTTATCTGTCTGATGGCTCAGTTCTAGAGAAATGTTACCTTCTTATCGAGGATTCATAGTGATTTTATTTGGAACTCTCCCGTAGCTTCCACTTGGATCACATCCCAATCAATCACATGGTTAGGATCATGTACATATTTATTAAGCAAAGAAAAGTGAAAAACATTATGAGCTTTAGTGTTAGCAGGAAATGCAATTTTATAAGCAACTAGCCTTATCCTCTCAAGCACTTCAAATGGACCACAACATCTTAGTGATAGCTTGGAATAAATTCTAAGCTTCAAGAAACTCTTCCTTGGCCTTACTTGGATGTAAACATGATCCCAACATTGAGATCCCTATGCACTTGATTCTTATCTGTATAATTTTTATGTTTATCTTGGGATACATTTAAATTATTCCTAACCTGTGCAACCTATTGTTCCATTTCCTTAAGAAGTTATGGCCCAAACACAATTACATTCAATGGATTATCCCAACTCACTCGTGTCCTGCACCTTCTACCATACAAAGCTTCAAATGGACTCATTCCCAGTGACGCTCGTTTCCCATTGTTATATGCAAAGTCTACCAAATGTAGAAAATATTTCCAAGTGGATGGTTTTTCCATCACATATATGCGAAGCATGTCTTCAATCTCTTCATTTACTATTTATGTTTGTTGATGGTAGGTAATTCTAAATTCTGGTTGTGTACCCAAATATGCAAAACGACCTTTTTTTTTTAAATGAAGTAAATTTTGTATCATGGTCAGATACAATTGCTTTGGGTAATCCATGCAATTTGAATACTTATTTCATAAATATTATTGTTATCGCATCATCCTTGTAGTAATTATATTTAATTGGAATAAAATATGTTTCCTTCAGTTTATTCCCCAAATCCATGATGGACTCATGATTTCTTGATGTAGTTGGCAATCTGATAATAAAACCCATAGTTTCCACTTCCCATTTCCATTCCAGAATTGGAAAAGGATGCAATAAACTTGTTGGGTGTTGATGTTCAACCGTCAATTGTTGGAATTGCATGTATCCATTAATATACTTATCAATGTCTTTCTTCATTCCTGACCAAATTCATTGCTTCCCTATTATAGCAATTGTTTTATGGTATCTTGGGTGACTGGAATATGGCATTATATACCACTCGATCATGTCCCCATTAATCAATCTGATCAATAGAGGGGGATGTTTATGAATTACATGCTTCTAATGTTTTCCCCATGGCCATAATATACATACATATATAAGAAATGCATGAATAAATTCATGAATGTAAAACATACTGGAATTTAAAACTCTATCCACACATACACATGCATAAATAGGAATATTCTTTACAAGAAGAAAATCAAACTATTCTACTTTCAAATACAAATAATACTTATCTTTTAAATGAAGAGATCCAAGAAACTAGTTGTGTAAGGGCCATGTTCCACCAAACCGTAGGTATCAACTACTAATACCACCCCCAATCTTGTTTATGAATCCACCACGAAAAATAAAATGACCACATGATACGCTCTCTTCTAATCCCAACCCATTTTCTCCCATCCTTGACTAATCTAATCATCTTAGAGAACTATTGGAATCTCATTCAACAATGGCACTTTCTTCCACTTTCCCACACAACACAAGGATGGAATTTCCCTTCACTACTCTACAATTTTCTCAGGAAATCTAACCCTTAGAGTGCTTCTAATATGTGCAACATGAGTCTAATCTACTATATACCTGAGAGAACTCCATCTAGAATCAAACCATATCTTCTGAAAGCATCTAGTGAGCAACAAACAACAGTAGGTAGAATGGTTCATATCCTTCCCAACCTCTAGGTTCACTTACAACCATCCTCTTCATTCTAAAACCTGCAAATTCCTTTTTGCAGTTCTTATTTTTTCGTTATTTTCCCAACCTAGTCATTGACAATGGCTTCTGCAACATGAATCTATGCATAGATTCCCCGTTCCTTCCCAATTCATAACTCCTTATTGGAAAATGAAGGATAAACTCTAACAAGGATGAGATAATTGATGACAAGACAACTGACATAGCTTTTGTCCATAGGTTGAATTACTCGTACACTTTATCATAAAAGTATATTCATCCCATGCTTCCATAATTACATGAGAATACTTTCCCCATCAACCTCACACAACATTCAATACTTGGATTTTAATAAGTCAAAATAGTTAAATGGCTCATTTAAGGCACATGGTTTGACATTTGGGTGAGTTCTAAGGATGGCACTTGGAAACATAGGATTTCTCTCCCATAAGACACCTTTCCTCTTCCCCTCTTGTGGAATCATATCCCCTCCTTATTTTTCCTTTGATAGTCATCTTGGACCATTTTTATCACTTTTTAACATATACCTAGTTTTTACGTCATCATGACAATCCAACCACATCGTCTATATAGAGATATTTATATCATATATGCCTAATCGGGACTTGGCTATGAGCTCCACAATAGGAATCCATACCAGCACATTTACATCATTTTACATAATCTCATTCAATAAATTACAAGAGTCAAACTAGGGGTATTACATAGAGAATTGAATGTGAATCTTGAGTTGAAAAGAGGATCTTGAATTTTATCAGAATCCTTGAGTTTGAAAAGATAACACTGAGTTTTCTCACAAAGTATTAGATATTGGGACCCATATAGGAAATAAAAAAGGGGTTTTGAATTGCTTGTTAGATGAATATTGTCCATCAAGGAATGATTGCAAAGGATTCACTGAAGGAGTAGATACAAAAAGATAAAGAAAATCAACACTACATCTAGGAACAAGAGGTAATAGGTCTATGATTATTTTTTTTCCTATTATAAAAGAATTATGTAATTAAATTATTTGAGAAAGGTAAAAATGTTTCTCAAAAGCGTTTTTTTCCATAAGTAAAGGAGTGAATCAAAACACCTCACTACATTTATGTGTTCAAATCCCTTGATTGGGAATGGATGTAAATATTTCCTTGTAAATATATGAAATATTTCTCAATATAAAAAAAGAGAGAAGTGAACATAGAAACAAAGTCATGATGTCATTCTAAAGCAAGTTTTTTTTTGTTTTTTCTTATTTCCTTTCAGGATCGATCTGGATCTCCCCCTTTGCCACTTGGGATTCTCTAGTGGTATAAAGCGAAGGAATCCCTAACCGACGTGAAAACCATCCCTCTTTTGGGGGATAGGGTTTTCATAGTTCATGACTTTGGTTGCCTATCCCCTCTTCCATCCTGTATTGGATTTCTCTATCGAGGAAACTACAAGATCCGTGATAACATTTATGGCATCATTGTCAGGGTGGTAGAGGATTACCTTGGTTCATTTTACATACCTACGGTGTATGTGAATGCGTTTACCTTTTATTCATTCATATCACATCTGGTTTTAAATCCAGTGGTTCCATTTTGAAATTATTGAACTATGTACAATCATTATTTTATTTATATCTCTCTTACGATATTTCATTTTGGTGAACACAACAATTCATTCACATGGTGAATCCATAACGCAACTCCCCTGAGGGACCTACCCATGAGTATAACCTTCGAAGTTGAAATAACCCTGAATGTTCATTAACGTATATTCGTAATCATAATAAAAACCTTAAATATCAATCTTTGAATTTCTTTTGGAGGGTGGTTAATTCATCACAACAAATCTTAGATAACCCTCTCGAAGCTTGTTTATCAATTTCTGTGTTCATTCAACCCAATTCTCCAACTAGTGGTTCGAATTCTCCCACTCCTCCAAGTAGTCCTCCCAGAGTATGTTCTCTGATGGCCAACACCAATCCTCCTAAGGAACCTATGTGTTTCGGAAGCCGATCCAGTCCTTCTCCTTTTGATTTCTCACTGATTCAAGGTGCTCCTCGTGACATGCCTGTGAATTATTTTGATAAACTTCCCAAATTCAATGGTTCATCGATGATTCCTATTGAAGAGCACATTGAATCGGTGTGGAATTACATGGATACATATGGGTTTGAACCTGAAGATGATTACATGGTTTCCCTCAAAGCATCATTAGAAAGAGATGTGCGGGGTTGGTTTGATAGATTTCCTCCAGGATTGGTAGATGGATATGATACATTTACCAGAAAACTCATAGAATATTGGTCATCAAATACAGACAATAGGTTCCTGCTAAATCAACTATTTGAGTTCAAGGAGAAAGAAAACAAGACCATCAATGAATTTAATGTAAGATTCAATAAATTGGTCTATAATGTTCCCCAAGCTCTAAGACCAATAGATCAAGCTATCCTCATACTTAATTTAAATTCCTTTAAAGGATGGTTTGGTGTGAACCTTAAGGAAAAGCACCCAAATGACCTCAAGACTACTCAAACTTGGGCCAAGAAAGCAGAAGCCAACATAGCCTCTATGGGAAAGAAGAATTTTTTCGATGCTTACGCTCCATCTTCTTCCCGTAGTGATCCAAAACCCAAAAGAGATAAAGAACCTGTAGTTGAGGAAAAACCTACTTTGGAGGAAATGTTCGAAATGATGAAGAACCTCACATTGTTCACTAAAGTCATAGAAAAAATTAGGGAAAATGAACGATACGGAAATTCCTATAGCCCAAGACCTTATTGGAATAACCAGAGAGGGCATGTAGAAGACAACAATAGACAAATATCTAGGATAAATGAGGAAAACAATAACATGAACTTATGTGAAGAACCTAAAGAAGAGCCTGAAGTCTTTAACCCTAACAATCAAGGCATAGACTTAGTTGAAGACTTCAGTTACGAGGAGGATTTTAGTGGAATATTGCTAGAAGAAGAAGATTGGGAAGAAAAAGAAGGATTGGTGTGCACAACAACACAACCCACCACTCAAGTCTACCAACGCAGAAACAAAGAACAAGACATTACACCTTTCCTAGACAAGCATATAATCTTAGAAGAGGAAGAATCAAAAGAACATGATCTTTACGATTATGGCTTAGCGATTGACATAGAACAAGAATTGCATAAAGTCATGCAGAATGTATCCCTAAGTGAATTAGTAAAATTTCCATCTGTCAAAGATCAATTTCAACAATTTTTCAATAATATCCCAGTGATAAATGCTCTCGAGATTGTTTAAGAATCTTGCCACATCCATACTGTTAGAGGTAGATCCTCCTATTCAGATTCACACTACTGTTTTTGAGAGGAAGAGTGGAGGACACCCTCCTTTCTATCTCACATTGCAAATCAAGAACCTCTTGCTCCATAACTACATGTTAGACTTTGGAGCCGCGATGAACATTATGCCTTTGAACATTATGAAGGAAGTGGGATTATAAATCACTCGTCCATATGTAAATATTTGTGGAATTGATTCTGGGAGCATCCAAGCATACGACCTGATCAAAAACTTGAAGGTTGACTTGTTTGCTTTCCCTGATTTAAATATCATGATGGATGTAGTAGTGATTGATATTCCTCATGTGTATATCATGTTGTTGTCTAGGAAATGGGTTGTTGGGCTAGGTGGATACTTGATGATGGATTTATCTTATGCTTGCATACCCAATTTCGATAGGAATTTGATTATAATTTGTAGGGAGTCATTCATTGATGGATATATTAAGACCTACGAAGATGGGTTGAAGAATACTTATGGGAAAGGCACCTTGGGTGTTGAAAGAATAAACATGGAAAAAAGGGATGATGATGATACGCTTGTTTTCTTTATGGGGTAGGTATTTTTTATTATGAGGATGAAGATGATGTTAAGTTTAGACAAGAGTTTATTCATCAAAAATTGATAGGGGAAATTATGGATAGTAATGTTGAACATTTTTCTAAGACCCCTATCATGTGTTGACGTAAGCCCCTAAACCAAATTTTCAAGATGAGACCTTATCTGTAGCTAATAATATACCTAATTCTCTGACTAGAAGAATTCGTCGCCCTGTCCGAGAGATTAGGCAAGATCTGAGAGATAACCTGAGACAGGTGTTATATTTTTAACATTAAGCTAGCATTATATTAGGATCTTTAACTAAGAGAATAACAAGCACAACAATCAAACACAAGAGACAATGAACACAGTGTTCTTCCTCGGGGAAACCATAAATGGAGAAAACCCCGCAACTTCCTCAAAGATAGAATCAACACCAAAAGTAAAACCCCAAAATAGTAAGATGATCTTTCGACAACAGTAGCCTCTTTCTTCCTAGCCCCAACAGCTTCTTCTTCCTCAACTATGCACTATAACTGAGTGTGAGTGAGTGTGTGATAAATAAAGAGACTCACTCTCTATTTATACTAATTCCCAACTTGACAATAACCTACTAGGGCCAACTTCTCTAGGAGATTATAATAACCCTAGTGCCCTAGAAATGCGGGGACTTTAACCCTTTATCAATAGGAGGGTTATCCATAATGACTTGACATGAATTGTTTACATTATGGAACCTTCCGATAGGAACATCGGGGCATGACATGACTCAAGTACATTACAGACACATCCCGAAATAAACATCCAGGTACAATACATAAGATATACGGATGAATACATCCCAAAGTTACAAATACATTAACAACAGGAAATGACAAATCTCATTAATCAAAGTTAGGAGGAGGATGTTCTCATTAATGATGCTTTCGGGGAGGAATTTTCCCTGAATAATTTTCTTACTTTCCAAGCTGACATTTACTCCCATGGAGTTGAAAATGAAAACCAGGCTCCTTCTCGCAATCATTCTGAAGTTATTAATCAACATAATCCATTGGACCAAGGAGCAGATCTAAGTAATTTTCGCTACCCATCATATTCTCATTTTCTAAGTTTTTTGTTACCTCTTGAGAGACCTTTGAAATGAACAAAATGATACATCTCATATTCCTATTATACATCAGGTATCTCTGGAAGAAGAAGAAGAGAGAAATATGTCTGAAGCCTCCCAGAACGGAAAACTACCTATGCCTCATGGGGAAGGTTCTAGTAAGAAAGTCGGCCATTATGATACCATTTCTCCCCTTGAAACTGATATGGATGAAGTATTCCTAGACTTTTTGACCATGGTGGAAACAATTAAAAAAGTATTGTCTGTACACCCAGAGGAGGTTGAGAGAGACCGACATACCTAGAAGAGAGGTAAGAGAGATCTTGGTTGGATGAATTTCCATTCCTATAGACGGGGTCCTCCATATTTCAATGCTATTCCTGAAAGAAGTAGGACAATGCAATTTCCCCGTACCAGAGGAAACACCGATGCCTCCATAATGCATACCCACGATATTCCAGTTGTGCCTTCATCGTATGTATCCCTATGGTGATAAGGTGATTGTTGAGAATTGTTCTTTTAATCATATCACAAGATAATCATGAAACCTTTGGATGGGACTGCTAACATTAGAACAATTTGAAGGTAATATGTATTTTTTATCTACTGAAGATGGTCACAATTTCAGAATTCCTGTAAATCAATTTTATTTAAGGGACTATGTCCCTTGCATGACTTAACATATCATCTTTTCACCATCAGTTAGAGTAGGTAGGATTGAGTAAGCTCTCTGAGCAATAGTTGAGTCTGCTTTTTGTGTGAGATGTATGAATCTTCTAGTTACTAAGTTTTTTCTGTCTTTTTTCTTTTACTGCATTTGAAATGATTAGATTATAATTTACTTTTCAACATTTACTTCCTATTAGTTTATTTCTACATATATTTTTCCCATACATGATCCTCTAGTATTTCTTTCTTCCATGTGCATAGATAACAAGTTATGCATGGAGAGAAAGCAGAAAGCAAGAAGTGTTGGATTATTTATTGTTGATGGTGTTGCGGACCAAATATCTCTGAGGTTCTCAAGCACTCTCCTCATTATAGAACTTGTCCCAGTTGGAGCCAGATGTTATCACATATACATTTGTAGCTGAGCTACCATGATGCAACATAGAGACTTATCTCTTGCTCTATTCCGAGCTACTTTTCACATGGGGTATTAGCATGGATCTTTACAGCTTCAGTCATTCCAGAGCCTTGTCCATCATATTTTTCTTGCCAAGACTAAGATTCAGGAGTCCATTGAGATGCTTTCGATGATGACCTAGTTCATTCCAACAGAGCAGCAGATCATAGTTGGTACACATAGTAGTACAGAGGGGCCCTTTCAGTTGGAGACAGATATATATGGTGATATCAGGTATATGCTTCTTTGGTTTAGTTTTTCTCTATGATGTATGTCAAACACCTATGCTTGCCATGTTAGGATGATTATGGTGACCTATGCCTATATTGGACTAATGCTTGAACTTTTTCCTTGACTAATCAAAGAACTTGTTGTGAATACTGTTGCTCATGCCATGCTTGTACAAATAGTAAACCTTAGTGCTAGGTTGGTCTCATATGTCACTTGTCCCCATCCATCTAGTTCATCCATCCATGAATTTTATCCCATGACTTAGACTGTTTGAGACTTGTGAGATTGAAGAAATTTTCCCCATTTTGACCCCTGTACATGATAGAATCCATGTTGTTATGTGTCTTTATCTATGAATTATATGTCTTGGCCAGTGTGGCTAGGTTCACTAGGAATTTCTCCTTTAGTCCTCAAACAAGTGCTCCACCAAATAATGTTTCTAAACACTAAAGCATTGGAACGCATAAAACCTATATCTAAAGGATGAAAAAGTATAAATGTTTTAAAAGTAGTTAGCGGCCAAGGGGTTGATCACTCATTCTTTGTATAATGTAAGGCTCATCTTCCCTCCACAGGGGTAGCAGGGAGAGATAAACTCATCGGGGATATGGATTGCTCGCTAGCAGTGGTCTAGTCCTTAGTCATTTACTGGATCCCAGAAGGCTTCTAGCGAACCTGCTCCTGTAGGTTGGCTGCTATCTTATGTGAAATGTGAAATATATTGATAAAAGGTTAATGGTCAAAGGATGAGCACTCACTCTTGGTATAGTGTTCGAATCATTTTCCCCAGTAGGGAAACATGGTGGGACTGGCCTATAAAGGCTATGTCTTTGTCAATACTAGATCCCAGAAGGCTTCCAGGGCACCTGCCTTTGAAAATTGACCTATGTTGTAGATTAATGCAAAGGAAAACTTCTAGAGTATGAAGGAAAAAAACCCAAGTACTTTATCCATTTGTGATACACCTCCATCCACTATTGCTATATGTCATGTGTATGTCACTTTGGTTGAGTGTATTGGTTGTCTTTCAGAGAGATCGCAAAGTCAAAATCAGTCAAAAACCATTACCCTTTTCCTTATCCTTTGTTTCCCATCCTCACCCAACAGTAGCACATTATTTACCCTTTGTAAGTATGGCATGAACAAGCAAATCTCCAAAAGGTTCCAAGATCTTTTAGAAGCACGTGTATATCTTATTATTATTATTATTATTATTTTCACCATGATTATGAATAACTTGACTTAATCTTGGTTTTGACATTCACCATTGGATCATTTCTTACCCTTGATGCTTACAGGATCATATGGATACAGTATCTCACTTTCAGTTTGGGTACTTTGACCTTGTCAACCCAGTTTGACCAAGTCAAGCACAGTTTTCGAGGCAATGACTCAAAAAACAACATGGTTTATATTTGTTCCAGACATGCTTAAGACCAGTACTGCGGTTTCAATTTTGAGATTTTGGCCCCATATCTCTTGATCAATTATTATTATCACTTTATTATTGGCCAAATGATCAAATTTTATTACAGATGACAGTATGTTGGGTCCTCCTAGAGCAGTGCAGTGTTGCAGGGGGTATGAGTAGTCACTCATACCATTATTTTGTGTCTTCATATCATCCAAAGTATCATTTTTCCCCAGTTCTCATCTTGGACAGATTTATGGTGATTTTATCATTTTCCATAGATTGTACCAGCAAAAATGAACTAGAAATTTCACTGAAAAAATCGATTTGGCCTCTCGGATAAAGGAAATGGCTTGAAATTTTGGTAGATGATGTGTCTTAGCATCATGGATAGTCCTTTAACAATTTTCAATCATCAGTTGTCCGGAATATTTTATCTTGGCTTAGCCAGTGAGAAAATCCCCCCAAGGGGCACCCCCTCAACTTGGCTAATGATGTATTGTATTGTTATATCATATGATTTGAAGTTTTCAAGGGGACTAGGGTGAATTAATCCCCTATTGACCCCCTCCTATGTATTATCATGTCCCATCTTATGTTATAATGTGACTTTCACTCTAGAGAGGCATCCTTGAGCAAAGTGCACCCCCTCTTTTGACTTGGTCACTTGATCCATGTATTGATCTATGTATTGTTGATCTCCACCGTTGATGATGCTATAATATAAACCATTGATGCAAAAGTAAGTTAGGGTTTACGTCTCTCTCAAACTATTTAAGAGAGGTGACCCCCCAATTGTATTTCACGAGCTCGAGCACCGAAATTTGAATAAAGAGATTTGTCTAGGATTACTTTCCGTGTTTTTCATAAATGAGTTGATGATTTGATGATTGGCATTGCTAATCTTCGGTATTGAGTGTTACTTCAAGATAAATCTTGCATATTTTTCCTTTTCTCTTTTCATCTACAGGAAAGGAGGTGCGCTAGGAGAGGGAGGGCGCATCTATGGGGAAACTCACCATTTCCCTGACTCTTGGGTGTTCAATTCAAGGATTATCTCTTTTGATTTTTTACTCCCCGTTCTTTCCTTATTATGTAGATATCATTCGTTTTCCTCATTTGGTTTTATTTGGTCTGGCAAGTTGAAGGAGGCGTTAGGGTGATTGGTTGAAGCTCAACAACATCAAGATCCCCTCTAGAAAAACTCATTTGGTCGAGAAAGTGACATTCTTCATTAGTTATGAGTTCATCGACAAGATCCACATATGTCTCACATGTAAATTCTCCCACATGTAAATTCTCCCTCTTTTATTTTTTGTATGCTTTGCCCATCACTGCTTTTACTAAAAAACCCTTCTTAGACATAGGAAAAATTCATCGGACCAAATTGCACTAGGAATCTGCAATTTTGGTGATCTGGGTTTTGTTAACCATCGTAAAAAAAACCCTCTCTGTAAAAAATTTCAAGCTTGGACCCCTCTTCCCATCTCCAAGCACTGGTTTTAGTGTGGGAGAAAACGCCCCTATTTGGTTCACTAGCCAGTTTTTTCTGTGTATTTTGTCTGGTTTCACTTGGATTGTTTCAACTATCAAATTTCTCATCCAAGTTAGTGTCTAGGAAGTCATAATTTTCAATATCAACTACATCCTAGGGATTTCTCAATTATCATCTTAAATCCCCCAAGGTCCGGGTTTAATTATTTGAACGAGAACACTAAAATACTAGATTTTATTCTAATCTTCATAAGCCACCTGATACTTTCATTTGAGTAATATTTTCCATCCAGAATAACCACCCTACTCGAGTATCCTTAATTTGTGGCTAATCCTTATAATCTAGGGTTTCAGGCACTCACCTTACGTATTCTCCGTCAAGAGTCTGAAATGGTTTGTATTAGATATTTCCTTTCAGGATCGATCTGGGTCTCTCCCTTTGTCACTTGGGATTCTCTAGTGGCATAAAGCGAAGGAATCCCTAACCGACATGGCAACCATCCATCCTTTGGGAGTTATGGTTTTCGTAGGTCACGACTTTGGTTTCCCGTCCCCTCTGCCATCCTGTATTGGATTTCTTTATCGGGGCAACTACAAGATCTATGATAACAAGCTCATGGTGTATATCACATGTGAAGAAACATATATTATGGTTTATGGCTTTCATTTCATATTGGCATACCAATTAAGGTATTATCCACATCAAAAACTAGAAGAGAACCTAAGTGTCCCTTACTTCTTACTACAATCTTTGAGAGAGATGAGATCCAAAGTACATAAAGGGAAATTTGAGGCATTATCCGACCATGAGTTAACAAAAATTTTTATGTGATTCCTTGAGTAGGAAACCTTGCCAACTCTCTTGGGTCATGTTCTTAACCATAAATAAGGATGAATGCGTAGCCTTATAAATTGGACTTTTCCCAAGCTTATAGGAAAACCCGAAGGAAAATAAAATAGGGAATACGACAAGTGCTAGTAGGAAGGGGACAACCCATAGGAAAGAAAAAATAGAGGATGTGGATAGAGATATAGTTTCCACCTTAATACAAATTGGGACCCCTAAGATCATCCCCTCAAATTTCAAGTAGATAGCTTCTCAAAATTTAAGAAGGGTTAAGGCATTGAACAAAGGGATAGAACCAAGTCTCAATTACTAGAAAATAAAATATAAATTTCTCCATAAACCCCTACTGTGCCCCTACCATAGATAATATAGGAAATTAACCCTCCTATCCCAAAAGATAATCTTGAAGAATCTCATGAGGTGGCTCACACAAAGAAGAATGAGGGTAATACCCAAGACCTCATTGCTCAATTTAGAGGAAGCAAGGGAAGAGACCCTTAGATGGAAAACACTTGTAGAAGCTATGAGGGGACTAGAAGTCACAAACATAAAAGTTTCCCTACCTTATCATGTTGGGCAATAGGGCAGACCCGGGTTTAATCCTTTAGTGTCGCACCAACAAAAGACCCACAGTGTTGGCCCTTTCGGCAACAACCTGCGCGCAGGTTGCAGTCTCACCCGAAACAGCTATGGGATGCCACAGAATCAGGTTTCTGCAAGCAGAGAGGGGGATTACTGTACCTTAGCCTTTAATAACCTTATTAATTACTAACCATAAAGCTTTACCATTCATTCACATACAACTTCGCAGATAAATAAACAGTCGTGACTTGCTCAACCCACTACAGGGAATTCACAGCGAAGCTAAATATTAGCAGCGATCTAATTCATTAGATGTATACAGTTATTAATGCATAAAGGACAACAGAAACAGAAACAACACAAGAAACCACAACACCGGATATAACGTGGTTCACCCCCAGTGTAGGGGCTACGTCCACAAACTGTGTTCTATTCAACTTGCTACAAAACCACAGTTTGATCTGCGCACTCAGCTGCAGATCCTTTCAGTCCTCAAAAAGCCGCGCACACAGCAGCAGGCCCCTACGCACACAGCTGCAGGTTTTTCCTTACAATCTTCTTTACAAAAATCCTCTGCGCACACAGCTGCAGAGGTCGTCCACGCACACAGCTGGGACTTAACCTTTCCTTACAAAATCAACCTTAGTCTTCGCCTTAATCTTTTCTTACATCATAAAAATCCTAACCTATCTTCTTTACACAAGCGCTTATTTATACTGCGCATTTTTACAAAACCATGGTCTTAAACCATGGGCACCCAAAAAAACCCTAAACCCTGGATTTAAACCACGGGTTTATTACAAAAAGGGGGTTTTGACTTACCCTGACACCCCTAAGACTATCTTAACCCATAACTCCGCTTACCAACAGCCGCGAAGTTACCAAAACTAGTAATCCTTAGGGTATGTGCCCCAACATATCACAAGTAACAAATTCCGATTAATAGGAGAGATTTCAAATCCTCAAAATGCAACATTTAGATGTCATAAAACAACTTGAGGATGGAAATTTGGAATTGAGGATAGAATTGGAAAGACAAAGGAGGGAGATTGTAAACATAATTGAGATAATTGAAGTATTAGAGACTTATGTCCACAAATTTTTTGATTCTACAAAGGGCATGCTCTCTTGCAGGACTCTAGTAAGGACATGTACATTGTACCTCAAATAAAAATGTCATAGGTTCCAATTGGGAAAAAAGCTGGTTGTCCCCATTATTCGATAGACAATTTTTTTTTATAGAATTCTATCAACAAACCCATAAAAGGGAGAGAAATACATTACATGGATTCTACCTTCATAATTTGGCATGCTTCACCCATATAGGTTCTCCCCAACCTTTATGTCGGGGTGTCCAAATCAAAGCATTCTATTGTTGGGTTCAAAATGAAGAAAGAAGGGCTATAGAGGCACAAGAAACAAAAAATGAATACTATGACAACAAACTTTGGATAAGGGATGAAACAACCAAACCTAAGGAGGTCCTAAGGAACCATGCAAAAATTACTTCGAAGAAAGATTGGAACAAAATACGTAAAACTAGGAGGTTATCGGACAACCTCCACCAATCAAGGGATTTAATTGGATGTCTTATAGTATGACTCTTTTTCAAGTATAAATAGGAGCATAGTTGATAGGATAGTTAGTTAGTATTTTTATTCACTCCTCTTGATGATTTTTAGAGTGATTCAAACTGTACTAGGAAGGAAAGTTTCTACCTTTAAGTTTTATGACAATCCCTAAGTAAATAGTACAAAATTTTATCAAAACTTTGAGTGCCAAGTGCATCCAAGGGTTCCAAGAACTTCCTGGAGTAGGTCCCACTCAAGGAGAGGACTAGGAACCAATGTGATCATTTCCTTTAGTCTTTTATTTATGTTTTGGAAGTGGTCAAACTTCAATAGAAAGAATAATACTAGCTTAATTAATGCATTTTCCAATAATTTAATTATTTTCCTACATTCTTGAATAACACTTTTAATTATTTATTTCATGTATTTCTTTTACTTGTTTTACATTACAATGTTCAACACTTTGGAGTATGTCCTATGGATCTAGTAGATGGTTTCATGTGCATAAGGATTGAATGATGTAGTAACAACACAAGGAACCTAGATCAATTGATTAACTAGACTAATTTAAATTACTCTCCTTCCAAGAGGCAGCGACTCTAGATCTTCACTTGCCTTCTGCTTATTGCCAAGGAATATAGGAATGAAAGTCATGAACCCAAGTGTATGGAAATTCAATAAGAATGAACTCTCAAAAGTTGAGTATTTGCATTGTTTCAATTTTCATTAGGATTAGTACTTTAGATTTGACCTCTCTAGTTGCATACATAATGCCAAACACCTCATAAATTTGCATGATCCCTGGGTTAATAATTAAAAGGAGCCTGAGAAAGATACACGATATTAGCCATTATTAATTAGTTACTCATTGATTATTAACAAAACTCTTGATTTAAAATTCACCTTACCTACTCAAATAACGATAACTAACCATAAGATTTGGCTAAGTGACGATATAGTTTTTTTTAAACTATGAAATTAATAAATTGGTAATGTTTTGCAAACAATATATTATTATCTTTTTTTTAACAAAAAAAAGTCTATATTCTATTCAAAATATCCGAATGGGATGGTTACAAAGATAGGTAGAAACGCCAAACATAGACGCATAAGGTCAGAGGTCTAAACGCACGGACAAACGATGATCTATAATAGACAGACATGAAGGTCGAGAAGATCAGTTTGGACAAGGTGAGACCACTGCATATCAGCAGCCAAATGTAGAACATAGAGATGGACATACCAGCCACGTAGGCGGTCTAAAAAAACGCAGGTTATGGAATGACCACCTACCCAAAGGCCGGTTCCTGTGATTGGGCCACCAAATTCCCATCCGCCGACCATCGCTCAACAAAGATCAAGTTCGGGGCAACACTTAGAGCCACCTTTGAAAGGTCATCTACAGACGAGTTATGTTCCCTAAATATGTGAGAGAAGTCAATCCTTTGGAAATGATTTATCAACCCATGAACCCTGATCAGCCACAAATTCAATGAAAGGATTTGGATCTGACTTTTGTCTAGTGCCCAGTCAATAATGACCTTGGAGTTTCCAAAGATGTGATGTCATCCAGGCCGAGTTGTGAACATATGCACAGAATGATCCAAAGAGAAAGGAGTATATCATTACCTATGGTTTATCCAAACAGTGTATCATTACCTATGGTAGGGATATAAAAAGGATGATATAATACATTTTACCTTGGACAAAAATTGGTAGAGATGACAAAAATATCCTCTTATAACTTTAAGTAAATGTTGAAAAATAGTAATGCATCTTTGATCACATTTAAGTAGTAAATTACGAGTATTTGATTTAATAAATCATAAAATGTTTTAATATTTAATTATTAAAAAATATTAATAGATTTTTAAGATTATAAATATTTGATTGAATTAATTATAAATTCAATAAGTTGTAAGTTTGTTTTAAAATTTTTAAATAACGGATATTATTTAATTTTGTAGTAAACTTTTTTTTTGAGATGTTGTTATGTAGGTAACATAATATTACATTAGAAAAAAAAAATTAAAAAATTTATGTAGTTATAAAATTAAAAAAATTAAACGAGCATATATCCATATTAAATCAGATTTACCAAGCACAAAAGGAATTAAAATTTTCTGCTTAATAGATCCGGGTTTAAGATAGATATATACAGGTGATTAACAAAATTTAATAATAGAAGAAATTAAAGTTTTCATTAACTTGAAAATTTAATTTAATTTTGAAAAAAAAATTAACATTGGGTAAAAACTTATAAAAATGTTATCTAAGGGCTAAACTTATAGAAATGTTGTTCCAATGCTAAACTTATAAAGATGCTGTTTTCCAATGCTAAGAACTTAAATTATAGTGAAATTGATCATGCTTTAAATTCCACCTTATTCTTATTAAATTTAGAAAAAAATATTTTAACTCTAAAGTATAATCAACTTAATCATAGATAGTAAGTAAGTCAAAAACACATTCATGATAAATAACAAAACCCAGCAAATATAAATTCTTAATTGTTTTATTATTTTTTTTTAATTTATTAGGATGTAGTTTTAAACATTTTTTATGGTAGATTAGAAATCTTAAAAATTCTTAAAATCAAATATATTAGCTATGAAAATTGCTTAATTTAAATGCTATAAAAATATATAAAAATACTAAATTTATTTATAAATATAAAAACCAATTCAAAATAAAATAAAATAAATAAACTACTCCATTCATAAAATTAAAAAAAAATTATAATTCAAACTCAATTATTATGAATAATCAAATAAATTAAACCACTCCAAATAGATAAAATACCGGCGTAGAATATTCAATGATAAATTCCAATGTGCGAAAACTCGTTATCTTAATCCTACAAGCGTAGACTATTTCAAATGTCGATAAATTCCAATATGTGAAAACTCGTTATTTTAATCCTAGGAGGCTTTTGAAAGATTAAAATATAATAACCAATACCGATTTGTCATTTCCTTCCATTTCCGAAGGGTTCAAAAACTAATTAGAGCTAAATATTGACTTAGTTGGCATAGAAAATAAATAAATAAAATGAAATGTAAGAAAGGTGGCAACTACATTAATAGGCTAGTAGCCCCGCATTTACCGGTCCCAGGCATTGAGCTTTGACCTCTTCTCGGGCAGAAATGGCCCAGCTTTTAAACGTCTTTCGTAATTGGAAGCCTACGGTCTCGCAATCTGTACAAGAAAAACCAGAGGAAAAGCGCGTACACAGGGTAATCATATGATGGCCGATCGAAACGAGCAAGACAAGGTTGTATCTCTCGTGACTGAATCCCACAAGAGCTTGAGGTCTTTGCTCTGCGACGAAGAGCGAGATTTCTTCATAAAAAACAACGGAGAGAAGGTATGAATTTTACTGTCTATTCAAGCATTTCAATACATTCCTTGACATCGTTCATTTTGGTTGTAATTTGCGTAATTATATTGAATTCACTGTAATCTACAGGTGGAAATTGAAGAACTGGAAGGGAAATCTGTCGGTTTGTATTTTTCTGCCCATTGGTGCCCTCCATGTAGGGTTTTCACCCCAATTCTGTCCGAACTCTATGCAAAGCTATTGGAGAAGGGGGACTTCGAGATCGTCTTCGTCTCCGCAGATGTTGATGAGAAATCATTCGAGAAATATCATCGCATCATGCCATGGCTTGCCCTGCCATTCTCAGATGAAAATACAAGGCAGAAGCTTGAACAGTCCTTTGAGGTCAATACCATTCCTCGCCTTGTTCTTATAGACAAAGAGGGCAGAGTAGTAACTACCGAAGGTGTGCAGATCATTCGAGATTATGGTGTCGAGGCATATCCATTTAGTGCAGAGAGACTCGATCAGCTGAGGGCCGAGGAAGCGTCCCTGAGGGCTGCACAGACTGTAGAGTCTCTTCTGGTGTCTGATGAACGAGATTTTGTCATTGCCAAAGGGGGAAGGAAGGTGGGTTTTTCTCTTTTTTGCTTTTTCGTTTTTCTTTGCTTGCAAGTCTTGATTTGGGTTGTTTGTTGTCGGAGTGTAAACGAAAAATGTATTGAGTTGGGTTATTGAGCTTCAAAAAACCTAAAGAATATGTCATACATATTACATAATTGGTTCCTGTAAGAATAAAGACATGTATTGGATTGGGCTGTTGAGTTTAAAAACCTAGATATGTATCAGGGATAGTTGGATCTCATAAGGATTTGAAGAACTTATTTGCATAAATTTTGTTTCATGTTGGTCTGATTGCCAATTGGGTTCTGCCAATAGGTCCCGGTGGCTGAGCTTGTTGGGAAAATAGTGGGCCTGTATTTTTCAGCCCATTGGTGTGGTCCCTGTAGAAATTTCACTCCACAGCTTGTGGAGATTTACAATGAGCTCAAGAAGAAAGGGGTGTCCTTTGAGATTGTGTTTGTCTCGAGTGACAGAGAGGAAGAAGCCTTTGAAGAATATTATGCCAGCATGCCATGGTTGGCCCTGCCGTTTGAAGACAAAAATCAGAAAAAGTTGTCTAAATACTTTCAAGTTGAGGGCATCCCAACCTTGATTGTTTTAGGCCCAGATGGTAAAACAGTACAGACGGGAGCAGTTGGACTAATTCGAGATTATGGAATCCAAGCTTACCCATTTACAGAGGAGAGACTGGAGGAACTTCAAGCTGAAGAGAAAGCTAGAAAAGAGGCACAAACACTAGAGTCCCTCTTGGTCTCTGATGAGCGTGATTTTCTGATCAACCATGGAAGTGCAAATGTGAGTTTCTGAAAATCTGATAGCTCCAGTGTTATGTCATATTTCATGAATCCCTTCACCCTACCTTCAATGCAAATAAGGGGTTTACTTGCAAAATTATGTCTGTTCTGTTAAATTTGGATCCAGAGACATAGACTTTTATGAACAAAGAATCACCATTTAATCCTGATTGATTATTATTATTATTAATGTAAAAAATAAGGATATAAAGCCATGCAAGGTTAACGTCTCGTGCCAAGTTCTGGATGAGAGAAAGAAGCGAGCGGATGGGAGAAAGAAGTGAGGGATCCTCTTTGGACTCTTCCAAGTTACTTTTCTTTCTGTTATTTCAAAAGTAGCTGCTTCAGCTATAGCCACTCAAATTGCAGTATTTATTTTTACTTCTCATTGAACAGGTGACATCTTCTTTTGGAAATATTAGCTATTCAGAGCAATGTATTAGGTAGTTTAATCACTATTACTTCAAACGAGCTTGAAACTTGCTTGCATATTTGTCCATGGGTCCATTCAGACATGTGTTTTTTGGAATCATCCATGGAGACTCAAAAAACTATGGAGATGCAAGCATGATAATTTATATGCTGTCCTAGATTTCAATAAAGCAAATTTTCATGTATAAATTTTGGAATTTGCACTTTACAGGTTAAGTGATTGATTCTAGTAAAAAATATGCAATGCTTTCCATTATGTTTGGTAACTAGTTTCTACACTTGATCAATTTGTTGATGGAGTAGGTTCAGCAATCTGCCAGCTGGTGCTAATCCTTTGTGTTTTTCATTCTTATAACAGGTCCCAGTTTCTGAGCTTGTGGGCAAGACAGTTGCTCTGTATTTCTCTGGCCATTGGTGCCCTCCTTGCCGAGCTTTTACTCCAAAGCTTATACAGGTCTACAATGAGCTCAAGGAAAAAGGAGAAGCGTTTGAGGTAGTTTTCATCTCCAGAGACCGAGACCAAAGGGCTTTTGATGAGTACCACTCAAGCATGCCATGGCTGGCTCTCCCATTTGGAGATAAAACTACGAAGGATCTCGCACGGCTTTTCCGTGTTGAAGGCATACCAACCATGATTGTGGTTGGCCCCAACGGAAAAACTGTGACAGATGATGCCATAAGTGTGGTCTCCATCCATGGGTCCAAGGCTTATCCATTCACTGAGGCTCAGCTTATAAGGCTTCAGAAAGAGATAGAAGAGCTAGCTGAGAAATCACCCAAGGAGATACGATACAGCCAGCATGAACACCCCCTTGTATTGGTGCAAAGGGACGCATTCAACTGTGATGGATGTGATGAAGAAGGCAGTGAATGGTCCTATTATTGCAAAATATGTGATTATGATCTTCATCTGACTTGTGCTTTAAAGGATCAACAAGGTCCCCAGAAACCATGACAAGCAACAGGACACGAGAACTGCAAGGCAGCATGGCTAATCTATGATGGAGATTTCTGTACAGGGTTTAAGCTTGATGATAGTGGTATCGTATCTCCAAATTGAACTATCATGGATATAGCTTCCTGCACTAATCAACTCTGTTGCTGCTAGCTAAATAGAATTGTACATTTCATCCACAAATCTTCCACGAACAATAAAAATTCCTTTGTCGTATTACTAATAGTTTAATAAAAATCTACAATAAACGATGTGAAGAAAAGAGGCTTTAGAATTGTCTTGTCCATATTATTTCAAGGTTTTAGAATTGAATGCAAGCAGCAGCCACCCATGACGTGAAGCTTCAGTGCATTCGATTCCTTGCTTGACACCCCACGGTTATCTTTGTATCAATTGATAGATACTGTGTTCTGCTGAGAGAGGAAGGTCATATATTTTGCTAATAAATGAAGTACTTTATAGTCTGTGTATAGCTTTTATAATGAGATTCATCCTGCATTCAATTTTGAATATGGGTATTTTGCTTATACATATGAATTCACTTCTGCTCTGTTATTACCAATTGTTACAAAGATTCATAACTCTCCAATAATAAATCACTGATAATATAGATATGACACAATAAATACTCACGTGACAATAAATATTCACTGAAAAATCATTTTTTACTTCTGCTCTATTATTACCCATTGTTACAAAGATTCATAACTCTCCAATAATAAATCACTACTAATATAGATATGACACAATAAATGCCCATGTGACCATTTGTCTAAACATAATTTTCATTTTTTTAATTTAGAAAAACCAATTAACACTAAATAGTAAATACTAAGAAAGGGAAAAATACTTCAATATTTGTCTAAATATTATTTTCTTTTTTTAAATTTAGAAAAATCAATTAACACTAAATACCCTAAAATATGCTTTCATTTTTATATTAAGAGGAAAGGGAAAAAACACTTCAGCCTTGTTTCAAGGATAGCTTTAACAACAATGTGATTTTTTTTTAAATTCTATTTTGTAAATTATTAAAAAAAAATTTCTTTTACAAGGTGTAGTCCTATTTCTCCTTTCTTTACCCTTTGTCTCATAATTGGAACCAAGAAGGTTATCCAATAAAACGGATTGGCCTCTCCATCCAGTTTTTCAAGAGATGGAAGGTCCTTTTCTTTTCATTTAGTGATCTGGGTTAGTATTCTCTATAGTAAGAAGGAGATGAAGCTTCCAGCCTTGCCATATCATTGGCCATCTCTTGCAAGCTTTCTTGCCATATCATTGGCCAATTATTTCGACTGGCCTGCTATTTTGCTAGAAGAACTAGAGTTATTAACCTGAAAAGTAATCCCAAGTTCCAACATAAGAATATGTCATTGGAGAGATATATTTGTTTCTTACGGGCCTACTACCTCCACCATCTGGTAGTGCTCTTTTCTACCTTGATACCAAGTGGGCAGAGGATCTCTCTTCTTAATGCTCAGGGTTTCTTTGAACAAGTTACAAGATGCTATGAAGCGACATATCCAAAGCATGATCTCCATCTGAAGGAAAATGGTTCGCAATCCAGATTTTGCTTCCAAGTCATCCAAGGCATACCTATTCAGATTTCTTCAGGGAAGCCATTTGCAAAATTTGCTTTGACACACATTGTTGCATGTTTTGTCATGTCTGTCCAGGGTTTATGGGAGCAACTTCACACATATTCTGGCACAGGTAGTGATCAACACATAGTTATCCCAACTTCGACACTTGGGTTTATGGGAGCAACTTCACACATATTATGGCACAGGTTGTGATCAAACACATTGTTATCCCAACTTCGACACTTTTGTTAGTGAAAAACTCCACACTTTTTCATTGAAAAAACCCTACTAATTATCCGAATTCATTGAAAAACCCTACTAAGCTAAATGCCCCACCCCCCTAAAATCTTGGGGAAAAAACTCTGCCGAATTCATTGAAAAACCCTACTAAACTAAAGGCCCAACCCCTAAAATTTTGGCGAAAAAACCCTGCCGAATTCATTGGAAAACCCTACTAAACTAAAGGCCCAACCCCCTAAAATCTTGGTTTTTCCTTGAACATTCTCCCGCTCGCACTTCGTGTCTCCGCTTCTTTCCAGGTTGTCTATACCTGTGTTGCCCCTTTTCAAGGGGCTCCTCATAGTATACAGTGTAACCAATTTGTCCTGGCGGAGTTTGATAAGTGTTACTCAAAATGGACCAGGAAATAAAATCAACCTAATTCTGACAGCAATGTTCTAATTGGTCCATTGAATTGAGTTTCAGAGAAATCTTAGCTTACGAACCAATTCAGAATTTCCCAAAACCCTGGGGGCAACGTTCTACCATGAAAAGAACTAGATCTTGGATGTTAGTGGAACTACCAATGTTGGAGGTCGATCTTTTTGCCAGATTCTTGATGGAATATTTGCCTTAAAAATGTCCTTTTGAGTGTGAGTTATCCTACGCTGTTGTGATATCATTGTGAAGGGCTTTGTTGGACATTGGGTTCAGCGTTCTGGGTGAGTTTTGTGATATGGATTAACCATCTCCCAAGATCTTAACTTTGTTCATTGTGGCAGAGATTAACACCTGTAGGTTTTTGCTCTAACGGAAATATGAGTTAAAGCTTGGGCTGAGGAGAGATTGTTGAACATTGGTTTCAGCACTCTCATGTTTTGGTCTATGACAAAGATTAACACCTGCATGTTTTGGTTTAAGGATAATTGTGAGTTCAAACAGACTTATAAAAACAAAAAATAAAGCCTAAGCCTAGTCCAAATTGGCGATGGAATTGAAAAGAGTTCACTGGCAAAAAAAAATTAAAAAAATGGTACCTTGAACTCCAAGGACAGCTTCAGAAACTTTATCTTAATTGGGAATGAAGTTGAAAGGTAGAAGAATTGGCACAAGTGTTGAAGGTAGTGGTACCTGGTTACCAAAGTTTCAAACATAATCAGGCAACCCGTAACCGAAGAACCGGGATGGAAGATCCAATCTCTATCATGCAAAGTCAAATTCCACTGGGTAAACATAGAGGCTTCTTTCTGTAGGAGAGGTTTTCAAAATTGAGAAATTCATTGATGCAGATCAAGCAGCTGTGACCAAAATCCATAAAGTAAACGGCCAATCAAGCTCTGAGGGCACCTGACAAAAGGTAACAACAAGATTAGACGCTGCCTTCTCCATAACGAAACATCCAGAAGAACACAAGCCATGTGCATACCCCAGGTCAATCAAGGCCTACTTGAATGATTTCCTCGAATCAGCCCAGAAGTGTTCAGAACAACCCTCTAGAAACCTCGCAAACATTGACATTTCAACACAGATCAATTAATTTCATAGAAATAATACCCTATGATCTGAACAGAGACATGAATCACGCAGGAAATGATGGGCTGGAACAACAAGAGTCCAGATGTAGGCCACCGATCAGCACAGCAGCTATACCCCAGTCACAGATCGCATTATCTTACTGGGAGCCTATGGTGTTTGCCATTCCCATTGGATCTCACTGAATGTTTGTTCAAAGATAACCCAAAAGTTTATTTTTTTAAATAATTTTAAAAATACTTTTTTAAAGAAATCCAAACAACCCCTTATAAATTGTAAGATTTTTTTTTCAATAAATCCCTGTGGTCTTTCAAGAATAGGTTTTTTATTGTTTGGGCGCGTTTCCCAATTAGGTCGTCCCTCGCACCAATTAAAAACTGCCAGGTACATTGTTTCTTTAACCAGTAAAATCTTTACGCCAAATTCACCAGTAAAATAATATATTGTTTCTGTCAATCTTGAATTTAGTCAATCTATATTCTTGTGTCCAGTCAACTTACTGGATGAAACAGAGAAAACTGCTGACGCGATAGAAATACCACGAACTTACAGGATGAAAAAGAGAAAGCTGCGGACGCCATAGAAATAAGAGGATTGCCGCTGCTGAACATATCGGCCTTGCCATCCTTTTTGCATCCTTCAAATTCCTACATGTCCCTGCAGCGATCAGTGTTGGATCAGTGTAAGCATCCTCCGGAGGCAGCCTGTGTTCTGGTAAATTCGTTTTCCGAACTCAAATCCAAAGAAATAAACTCAATTAAACCGATAGGGCCAATAGCATCTCCGTTGAATTCTTTAAATTTAGAACCACATTTTTTTTAAATTCGTTAAACTCTCTCCTTCGTTAAAGTTTGTAAATTTCATGCAAGATTCTTTTGAAATTTTCTAAAATTACTATGAGATTTTGAAATTTTCATGAATATCCAAATTATGTGAGTTTACACGAATGGCTCCTCAAGCTGAAAGTTGAAATTTCCATATAATTATTAAATCTTGATAAAATAATAAAAATATATATATACATGCATTCCTTATTAAGTTCAATATCTTGTGCAAATCTTTAAATTTATGGAAAATATATATGAAACTCTAAATTACTTGAAGTTCTGGGATCTGTATTTTTTTGTGAGTGGATATCTGTCAAATTTAAAGCGACAAACACGGAGAGAATATATATATTTAAACATATTTATATTTTATAACCCCAAATTCTTAGATACCAGGTTGTCGATTAAACCGTGCTTTAATTTTCTGGTGGTGTCCGAAAGCCGGGTAAGTAGTATAGATTTTAGTTATATTTGATTTAGTTATTTAAATTATAATAAGTTATTAAATTGTTTTAATTATAATATTAAATATATTAAAGAAATGTTATTTAATTTAAATATTTTAAAAAATATTTATATAAAAAATTCAAGATTGAATTTGGACGTGCAGCTTTTTAATACAGATTTAAAAGCTTATTCGTTTTTTCAGGGTGAAGATCATCACAAACTCAAACTTACACTAACAGAGTTTTTGATCCGAGCTAATCGCTCGAGGCCTAGAGGGAGAGCATGAGTGCTCAACACAATGTAGAAACTTTAGTAAACTCAAAAACACTCGGTCCCCAAATGAGCGGAGGAACACCTTAATTATACAATTTTAGCAGGTAAACCAGTGACCCTAAACTTAAACCTAATGGTAAAAAACTTTATTGAAATCTATTAAATTGTTTTAATTACAATATTAAATATATTAAAGAAATGTTATTTAATTTAAATATTAAAAAAATATTTATATAAAATACATATATAAATTTTAGTTATATTTGATTTAGTTATTTAAATTATAATATTATATAATAGGTAAAATGTTATTTTATTTTAAATAATTAAATTATTTAAATTATAATATTAAATATATGAAAGAAATGTGATTTAATTAAAATATTATAAATAGAAATAGTTATGAAAGGAAATCTGTCCTTATTTAATTTAATAATGAATATTTAAAAGAATGGTAAATGATAGTTTAAAGATTTTTTAATTTAATTTAATAATGAGCATTTTAAAGATATTTAAAAGGATGATAATTGATAGTTTAAAGATTTTTTTTAATATTATAATTAATTTAAGGTTTTTTATTGATATTATGAATTTGGTTTTAAATCTTATGATTTTAATGACTAAAAAAATATAGTTAAAATATAGTTGTAAATTATGAGTTACACTTTTGCGAGGAAGTTGTGAATTAGCTTTAAATAGTAAATGGCACAATAGGATCGGTTCATCGATGGGAGATCGCTAATGTAGAACCAGGCAGGTAGATCACTGATGAAGATCACAGTCTAGATCTGCATGGTTGGATCGCAGGAACGTTAGATCGCTGATGTAAATCACCACCAGTTTGGTAGATCGTTGATCCAAATCTGAATACTTTTCAGGCTAATTTCACAGGCATACTTCAAACTATTGAAAAACTGGCCCGACGGAATGAAGCGAGGCGTTTCAATGCGGTTAGGGCCAAAACCCTAGTCGCCTTCGCTCTGGTTTCGATTGCAGGTGCGCGGATCTCTCTGTAGCAGCCGATCAGGGTTCTTCTTTGCATACAGGGCCGCGGATCGACGTTTTTCCTAAGTTTTTGCATGCGTTTTGGAGCAATGGTTTTGGCTCCTGTCTTCTAGTGGTCGTCGCCCTGCTACGATGGCCCCAAATCCGATTAATGAGATGGGAGAAGATCCTTTGGAAGCTTTCAAAGCATTAGTCCGTTCGGCAGGACCTAAAGCCAAGCCTTCTCTCTCGTCTAAGTTTGTTAAGAAGATGGAGGAGATCCCTTCTCTGGAGCTATCTCCAGAGGAGCCTTGCAATCTTGCCCTCCTTCTAGCAGAAAACACCCTCATTGGAAAGTTTACGGGGTTATGGCCTAGCCCCAAAACAGTGGAGGCATGGATGGAAGACTGTTGGAAGCCGCTGATGCATGGAATCATTTCTCTGTGTGCAGTAGGCAGGGGTTTTTTTGTCTTCAGCTTCTCGCGGAAAGAGGACCGTGATCTAGTTTTCAGATCTGGACCCTATTTCATGGGGTCGAGGGGGCTGTTCTTAGCCCCCTGGACTCTTGATTTCAATCCCGGAGCTGAGATCACCGCAGCCCCTGTTTGGGTTAGGCTGCCTCATCTTCCCTTACATCTCTGAGGGAAAGGATCTTTGGAGGACATTGGAAATAAGCTTGGGCGGTTCCTGGACAGTGTGGAGCCGAAAGGGGACCAATTTACCTGCGCTCGTATTTGTGTTGAGATTAACCTCAAGAAAGGACTTCCGGAAGCCATTCAGCTCTCCCTGGGGGAATGGTGCCATATCCAAGAGCTGGATTACGAGCAGATACCTTTTAAGTGCCTCCGGTGCCATGCTTACAGTCATTTCGCAAAAAGCTGCCCCAAAGCCTTTGAGGATGCGAGACCAGTCAAAGAAGGTGATTTTCAGCTAGTAACTAACCGGCGAAGGAAGCTAAGGCGAAAGGAGCCAACCCAGGCTCCGAAGGCCACTCAGTCAGCAGAGGTAACTCTAGAAAATAAAAAAATCTTTGATGCGATGAAGGAAGATGAAGCCCTAGATCCAGAAGCAACAGCAGATAAGGAAGATCCTCCGGCAGACGAAAGCCTTCCGGATCCCGCCCCCCCAGAATCAGTAGTAGCGAGGGAAATTTGGGCTTCAGATCCTGAACCCTCTGCCCCAGCAGGTCTGGCTGTTTCAGTCCCCTCTAGCGGCTCTGTGGAAACTTCTGAACCTGAAGACATTTCAGTCTCGTCTCCACCCCTTACCCGAGGGAGAAAGTCCAATAAAGCGCGTAGAGAAAAGGAGGCGGCCTCCAGCATTTCTTTAGGTTCTCAGAAAAAGCTGGATCCTTTCTTTAAGGGGAAAATCCACTCGGTTTAATGCTTTGCTTCTGTCTTCTTCTTTGCTCACAGTTTGTGAGAATTTACTCATGTAAGCATTTTTTGTCATTTTCTCGAATTAGCTCTAGATGCAGATGGGATTTGTCTCCCAAGACATTCACAAGAAGGTTGGCAACACTGTTAGAGGTCACCAACTTTCTTTAGATTTGTAACTTTCTAATTCTGGCTTGCCAGAATGCCGCTTAATGCAACATAACCGTTCTTGTTTAAAAATAAAAATAAATAAATAAATAAATAAAGTAAATGGCACAATATGTGATGGCACATGTACAATGTACAGATGATAATAACCTTAGTTTATAATGGGGAATATCTCAACTTGTAATTGCATCAATTGTATCATATATATGTACAAGAATCTTTCTAAATAAACTCCAATCCTTCTAAACAACAGCTCTCTCTCTCTCTCTCTCTCTCTCTCTATATATATATATATATATTACAAGGCTGCAACTTTCTCTAATCAATTTTTGTAAGAGAAGTAAACCACAATATACAAATGTCATTACAAGCTACAAAATGACACATCATTTTCTCAAAAAAGTAAAAGCATTAAAAATGATGTCATTTTTGCTAGCAAGATAATTGCATATTCATATGAAATTTTCTCTTAAAGGAACTAAGCCTAAAATAAATTTACCTCTCTAGATGCAACATGGAACAAACCTCTTGGATTTGTTAGAGTTGTTATAGCATCCTCACTTTGCTCCAAAGTCAACATTACAACATCCATCAACAACACAATAGGGCATACACCCTATCAGGTGGAGGGACATCACTCTCTTGTACTAATAGCTTAAGAATCACTAAATAGGTTTTAGCAATATCATTAAGGTCACTCTTGATATTGTCATTCACTTAATTTCACACAAGCAATTTCCTAGTGTGTTAAGTTCACACAACCAATTTCCTAGTGTATCTTTGATATGTAAAATTACAATCTGTATTGAGATCTATAATTTGTCTTATCTATTTTTTTTTATCATTTTGACAAAACTATAAAACAAAAACTTTATAACTTGTCTTATCTATTTTTTTATCATTTTCACAAAACCATAAAACACAAACTTTAAAATAATTTTTATGTGAAGATACAACTTACATAGAATGTTGTGATAACTCTTATTGTTTTTTTTTGTTATACCAGTGTAGATCCAAATCCTAGGCTCTATCAAGCATCCAGAGGGATCAAACTCTCTAGGTGCAAACCTCTCAGGTATTAATACACCAGTAGAACCAATCAATTTAGCTAATAATTTATGCATTCATATTAATACATCATACAGTGAAACCTATGCAAAGAAAAAACTCACTGTGCAAGTTAATGAAATGTTAATGAAATTTTATTAATTAAATTCAATATATTTTCAAATATAACACTTTTCAATTTCATTATATTTGCAATTATAATTTAAAAAAACTATTTAAAACATATTTGGAAAAAATGTGGTTTAAAATTTTTTTATTATTTAAATTATTCAAACATTATAATTATTAAAACGTTAAATTTCTTAAAACAGTATAATATTATACTATTTCATAAATAGAATATATTTTCAATTATATTTTAAAAAGCTTATTTTTTAAAAACATTTTTACTACTCAAACTGTTAAAACATTATAATATTATACTATTTCATAAAATGACTATATTTTCAATTATATTTTAAAATCCATATTTAAAATATAATTGAAAAAAAACTTATTGAGATACATTTCTTTAAATATTTATTATTATTATAAATAATTAACTATTAAAAAACCATATTTTAATAGTTACATTTCATAATCCCATAATTTAAAAACCCTTATTTGCAATACTATCCTAAATAAAAACATTGAATTGTTTCAAACCTAAAGATTACATACATTTTAATAATTTCCTAAATATAACTTCAAGTGAGATCTAGGATCATGTTAACATGGTTCTCACCTATTGAATAAATTAAAGTATATTGGTATTTAAAACATCCACCTCATACATCATTTTAAAACCACGTGTAAGGCCCTCCTAAACCATATACAATAAAACCATGGGTTGTTTAGGAGGCTTTGCACATGGTTTTAAAGCCATTTGTAGGGTCCTCCTAAACCATATACAATAAAACCATGGGTTCTTTAGGATGCCTTGCATATGTTTTTAAAACCATTTGCAAGGCCCTACTAAACCATGCACAATAAAACCATGGGTTGTTAAGAAGGCCTTGCACATGGTTTCAACATTTTTTTGCCAATAATTAATTAATTTATTTATTATTATTTTGTTAGGTATGAACATTACAACATATCCCCATATTGAGTTGTTTGTGTGGTGGACATTGTTTTTGAGGGATAATTAAAAAATTTATTTTTTATTATTAATTTTAATTTTGTGTAGGCTGACATGTTGGGTATAAAATTTATTGTTATTTTATTAGAGCTTCACGTACAAACGTGACAACATCTCTCCCATACTGGGCTGGAGAGCACCTCTCTTCTCTCGGTGCAAAAAATACCAGCATAGATCCAAATCCTAGGCTCTATCAAGTGTCAAGATGGATCAAATCTCTTGAGGTGCAAACCTCTACTTAGGTATCCATTGATTTGATTCAAACCAAAAGACACATCTTTTTATTTAAGGTCCACATATAATTTTATTATTATTAATATTTAATATTATTTATGGCCGACATATAATATTTTTTATTATTTTTTATTTCCCACACATGGTTTTAAAACCATATGCAAGGCCCTCATACAATCATCGGTTGTTTAGGAGGCCTTGTACATGGTCTTAAAACCATTTGCAAGGCTCTCCTAAACCATGTACAATAAAACCATGGGTTGTTTAGGAGGCCTTACACATGGTTTAAAAACCATGTGCAAAGCCTCCTAAACCATGTACAATAAAACCATGGGTTGTTTAGAATGCCTTGCACATGGTTTTAAAACCATGTGCAAGGCCAACATTTTTTTGAAGATAATTCAATTTTGTGTTTTTTTCTTGACCCACATATTTTTTTTACGGATAATTAAATTTTTACTTTTTTATTGTTTTGTTAGGTAGGAAGATTACAACATCTCCCCCATATTAGATTGTTTTTGTGGTCGACATTTATTTTGGCCTATTAGAAAATTTATTTTTTATTTATAAAAATAACGAAAGTGATATTAATTTTTTATTTTGTGTTACAAAATCTCTCCCATAATATTCACTATCACTATTATTTTTTGCTGACATGTTACAAACATTACATCACCTTACAAGATCTCTCCCATAATATTCACTATCACTATTATTTTTTGCCGACATGTTACAAACATTACTAACGTTAAATCAAGTTACAAGATCTCTCCCATAATATTCACTATCACTATTATCTTTTGCAGATAGGTTACAAATGTTATTAACGTTACATCACGTTATGCCTCTCGGCCCAATAACATTTATATAACTTATGTATTTTAGTGTAATTTCTTATAAATATTTGTATGGTAAACTTTAGATAAATAAATATACACAAATAATAAATCCATATAACCATAACTAATTGTTTAATAATTATAAAGTAAATAATTAAATTTGACATCAATGAAGTTACAAATATAATATAATATTTTTTTAAAGTTTATTTATAAGTAAATTAATACAAAAATTAACATGATTATTTATTTCTCTACGATTTAAATCTTTTATTTTAACATTTTAATCATTATTAAAGAATCAATTCTTATGAAATGCTTTTATATACCTTAACTATTTATAATTCAAATTTACTTGTAAGGAAAAACCATCTTCGAATAAATATGACATTGCCCTTACCTTTATATATTAAAAATAACTTTAGGAACTCTCTTAACTATTTACAATTTACAACAATTCATTGTTGCCAATGGTTTGATTACCATGTTCAAAAATTATTTAGGCATGGTTGTTTAACATATATCTTTTCTAACTCCACCTTCCAACAAAATATGGGGACGTGGTTCTTGCTTTTGGAGTAATTTGGGTGGTGTTTGGTAACTCCAAATATTTATTGATTGTTTAGAAGTACCTCGGTAGTAAAATGACATTTTAATAAACACTTAATTTTAAAGCAGTGTGCAAATATGGGTTAGCATTTTGTGATTTTGGATGAACGGTATAAGTTTTTGATGGACATTTACTAAGAACACTTTGGAGGAGGGGAACCATCCAATTATGCTTGGAGGAGTATAGGGTATCAAGGATAGATGTTGAATACTATGCCTATTTATGGTTTTTAACATCCAAGCTTATGTTGAATAGTATGCTTGTTTGTAGTGATTAGAATTACAGTGGTAGCAAAATGATTTTTTTCTAACAACTTAAATTTAAAGCAATGTGCAAACATGAATTAACATTTTGTGATTTTGGATGAATGGTATAAATTTTGATAGACATTTACTAAGATCTCTTTAGAGGAGGGGAAACTTCCTATTATGCTTTGAGGAGCAGAGGGTGTCAAGGATAGATGTTGAATACTATGCCAATTTGTGGTGTTCACGCCTGAATCGATATAAATATCTTAACATACATGCTTTAAGGAATTTGTTTGGCTATGCNTGGCTATTTTTCGATCTCTTATGCATGGTTTTTTTTTTTTTTCATGTAACTTTATTTTTGCTATTTTTTTTTTGTGATACATTTGAATCCAATGGGGTTTTAGATTTGAGACAACTTGCATATGATATATACTATGAAATTTTATGTCTTAGTGTGCATCAATGTCCTAAAATATATGATTTGCAAGTTATGTGTAATGCTTTATTGCTAGTAAAAATTGAAATGGCATGTATATTGATTTTTATTATAGATGGATTTGTTTTCTTTTGTTTTTCCATTGCCTATGCAATTTGTTGTCAATTCCATTTTGTAGTTTTTATGGAAATATTCGAAGAATTTGCATCGTTATTCATCGTTGCATATTATTTTATGTACGATTACCTTAAGCTTTTGTTTCTTTATTTATTGGATTGTGCTTAAAAGTATAAATCAAAGTTCTTAAAATACTAGTTTTTTTTTCACTTTGAATCAAATCTACTTTACGTTAACCATTTTTTCCTTCGGCTTTTTGTTGCACCTTTTGGGACAATCGATAGTATTATAAACTATCTTGTACATTCAAACCTTTCAACAACCTGAATCTATATTCAAGGAATACAATCATGTCCATCTTATATTTAGCCATCAATTCAAAAAGCAACCAAAGCCGTATCGCCTTAAAAAGATTAAAAAAACAGACTTTATGAAAATAATTGACATTTCTAAAGAGAATAACTTTTTATCTCATCGATCAAAACTTTTCTTTATATCATTTCCATTTTCCATCTATGCCATATACCATATTCCACCTATAGTCCGATATTTGATAATTGGTCAGCCTGATGGTTCCTTTCTTTATAAATGTGCTCAAATTTTGTTATTTGAATAAGAACCAATAGTTTGGAGATCTCTTCATATAAATACTTTTGAAGTATGTTCTTTGGAGGTTTTTTTAGCCTCATCCAATCTATGACTAATTTTGAATCTCTAAAGACCTGCAAATTATGGACTTCCTTTATAATTGCCAATGACAAAGACAACTTTAAAGCCATTAACTCTGCTTTGTTACTGACACTAATCCCCAAACTTGTTGTAAACATGATCCAATGGGGATTTGATAAAAATAGGATACCACCTACCCCACCCAAAGTTGGGGTACCCTGAGAGGCACCATCAAAATATAATCAGGGAACATATCTATCAACATATTCCTCCACAATCTTCCTATCTTTCTGGGGCTTATCATCTTGTGGGAAATGAGAAAGAACAATTAATCCCTTTGAAGCATAAAATGAGGGTGGGATGATAGAATCCTAAAAGATAGCCTTTTTCCTGGAGAGCCAAACCCCCAAATGTAAATGCCAAGCAATGCCAGGTGTGCATTATAAGCAACATTATTTGACCATGTATCCAGGGCTCCTTCAAGGGTCTGACCTACCCAAAAGAACTACCACAAACCTATGAAGCACAATCCCACATTTTTTTAATGCATGAGCAGGAGTTAAAGAGGTGCTCAATATTCTCACTACTATCTTTATAGAGGGGGCATCTTCCAAGGCCACACCAAAATTTTCTAACCATTAGATCCCAAACAAGAACCTTATTAGATAGGGCTAACCAAAAGAAAATCTTACACTTTAGAGGACACTTATACTTCTAGGTGGCAATAAACCACCAACAATGATCAAGGATATCTTCTTCTTCACAGATAACCAAATAGCCTAATACGTGAGTGTATGATCCACCTGCCTTATTTATAGAGAAAATCAACATTTATGTTTTCTTAATAAAAATAGGTTTTCCTATAAGTGTAGGACAATTTATGTTAAGGACTTGTTCAATTTTGATATTGTTCAAGTGTATTTGTCAATCATGTATTCAATTCAAATATTGTTCAAGCGTGTTTGTCGACCACGTATTAAATTTTGATGCTGGTCTTTTTTTCGAACTGTGATCAATGTCGAGAAAGTGGTATTCAATAACAAACAATTTATTCAAATAAAAATTTAAAAGCTACTTTATATAGCACTACAACAAAAAAATTTATATGCATGTTTACATTTAACCTAAGTTCAACTTCTGTTAAGAACCAATGTCAACCCTCCTCTTTATTTCATTAGTATGTTTTTCTTGGACGCATATGCTTTGTAAGCCGTCTTGTGAGTATATTGTATTATCCCAAATTCATGAGGAGTAATAGTTTTTTATATTAGACTTAATATATAAGTACGTGTTGAGGCCAATGAAGGCATCCATGAGTTATTTTGTATTGAGCTTACCCCCTCGAAGTGGCATACGATCAATAAAATATCTTCGGTGCTCTGCTATTTTTGTTATATTGTGCATTTTCATTGTTTATTACTGGAAGTTCCCCACATATGGTATCAGAGCATTTTTTTGGGCTTGCTGGGTGGAATTTCTGCCAATTTTTTTTCTTTTGCAGCGGCTCTCTAGAGCTATGTTTATTGCAGTAGTGCTTCTTCTTTGCATCTGTATTATTCATTCGGATCATGGGATAAAACCTATCCGCTTAACTGTGGGAAGTACTTGGGCATAGCCCTAAAACTCATTGTGAGGAGTACCACAAGAACCCTGAAGTAGCTATCCATTGAGAGGACTTGTCAAGCGAAAATGAAAATGGCCCCTACCTGATTGACTAGTTCCCACCCACAAGGTAAACCAAGAGTTTTCATGTGTGGAAAAGCGATTATTAGTTTTACTTGAGCCGTGGAGTGAGGGGTACTGCCCCAATATGCAAGTCGTTAGAAATCATTGGTGGTCAAGTGAATCCCCTGAACATTTAGGAAGCCAAACATAAATGGGGTCCATATCTATTTCCAGTTGAAAAAGTGCAGATTTCCAGAGCGGCCATAGATCCATTCCACCGAACCGAAAAAAATTCAAATTTGTTTGTTTTGTCTCTGTTTCCCTTGAAAATTCACTAGAACCCCCATAATTCCATTCTGCATATTTCCTTCCTTGAGGACCATTTCCCAAATTCCACTTCCTGAAGCCCGAAATCCCATATTTGTCTATTTTTAAGGTTTGCCAAAATGTTTCTGATTCTCAGCCAATCGCCTTCAAATTTTTCCACAGTGTTTGTTTCCCATTTCTGCTTCCTTGTCCCTCTCTGACAAATTTTCCCATTCTTTCACCCCGATTCAAAAATTCTCATTTTCTGCTTCCTTGTCTCTTAGAAAGTGTCCAAAACCTAGTCAAACCCCAATTACCCACCCGAGTTTTTCCCAACTCCAAATTTTCACTTTCTAAAAATCTTTTTGTTTTTGTTTTTTCTACCCATTAAAAAAATCTTGGTTATCGTTGTCACTCACGCAGGAGAAAATAAACAAATGGAAGAACTTACCGCCCTCAAGACCAAACTCCAAGATCCAGATGAAAATTTTCTCGGCCTCCATCTTCAACATTCAACCATGAGCAACCGATGACAACCCGAGTCTTCTATAGACACTGGATTCTCTTCTTCCATCAATTTTCGTGGGGCGAAGCTTGATTTTCCTCGCTTCAATGGTGATGATCCGATTGTATGGATTTATAGGGATGAATAATATTTCATCCTACATAACACTTTTGATGTCAATAAAGTCCCACTTGCATCCTTCCATTTGGAACATGAAACCCTTCAATGGTTCCATTAGTACATCAAGGCTAATGAAGAGACAAACTGGACAGATTTTTGTCAACTCCTTTTGCAATGATTTGGCCCTAGTTCTTTTGATGAATTCATAGGAGCACTCACTAATCTTCATCAAACTAGCACTCTGAGGGAGTATAAGAAAAAATTTGAGAAATTGACCAATCACACAGAAGGATTGTCTGATGCATTCTACAGGATTTTTTTTATCAATGGTCTAAAAGATGCAATCTAATCTGAGGTTAAAATGTTCTGTCCCAACACAATGATGGAATCCCTATGGTTGGCTAAGTTGGTAGAGGACAAGGTCATGGCTCAAATCTACTTTCATTCCATTCAGAAATATGGTTCCCCAAAGACCTCCAATCTCGCCAATTCTCAAAACCACTCCTATCAAGCATTTGTCTAAAGTTGAGATGAGGGCATGCAGAAAAAAAATGGCTTTGTTATAATTGTGATGATAAATTCACTCAGGGGCATCGATGTCTTGAGCAAAAGCTCTATCTACTAGATGTGGATTCTTCACTTGCACCTGAAATTTTTGATGATGCTCAAGATCTAGTAGATGATGAGGATGGCATTCAACAGTTGCCTATTGACCTTCCTGCTCAAGACAACCATTCAGAGCTATCTCTCCATGCATTATTTAGAGTCACCACCCCACAAACCATGTGGGTCAAGGGTTTCTTCAAAAATCTCCCTCTTACAATACTCATTGATTCTGGTAGCACTCATAACTTCATTGACCCCAGGATTGCCAAACAAGATGATTGTTTTGTCCATCCTTGCTCCAACTTTGAAGTCATGATTGCCAATGGGGGAACCTTACTTTGCGAAGGGAAGTGTCGTAATGTGCCAATCTCTATTGGAGATTATAACTTGCGCTTTGACATGTTTTATTTTCCCTTAGGAGGATGTGATGTGGTTTTGGGTGCTCAATGGTTACGCACACTTGGACCCATTTTATGGGATTTTGTTGAAATTTGGATGTATTTTTTAGTCAATGGGAAAAAACACACATTGAAGGGCTTACAACCAGGGTCTATAAGCAATATCAGTTCACATCGCATGGAAAATATCCTTAAGAAGAATTCACATGGTGTCATCGCTCAACTCCATTTCATTCAGATGCAACCTTCAACAGTCTCAACTACTCCCTTGGATCAACAACAAATTTTCCATTGGTATGCATGTGTTTTTGTTGAGCCAATGGAATTGCTGCCTTCAATACTAGAGGACCATCGTATTATGTTCCTTCCTGGAAGCATCCCTCCCAACATCAGACCCTATCGCTACCCAATTGACCACAAGACAAAGATTGAGATGCTTGTTTGGGACTTATTGAAGCAAGGTATTATTTGCCCTAGTACCAGTTCCTTCTCTTCACCAGTTCCTCTTGTCTGAAAAAAATATGGGTCATGGAGCCTCTTCATTAACGTTTGAGCACTTAATCACAACACAATCAAGGATAAGTTCCCAATTCATGTTGTTGATGAGCTTCTTGATGAACTTCATGGTGCTAATTTTTTCTCCAAGTTGGATCTTTGTTCTAGTTATCACAAAATTCGGGTTCATGAGGATGATATCCCTAAAATAACTTTTTGCACACATGATGGCCACTATGAGTTTTTGGTCATTCCATTTGGCCTCACAAATGCTCCTCCCACATTCCAGGAATTAATGAATAAAATATTCAGGTCCTACTTGTGGAACTTCATGAAGGATGAGGTTATTCGTCAATCGTTCCAAGTTAGGTAGGTTGAGACTAGCCATAAATGGAAGACTAGGACCTAGAGTAGATTGGGGATGACCAGCAATGGTACTAGGATCGATGATCATTTAGTTGTCGTGTGCAGTTGGGGGTAAGTATGGCTTACTTCTGACAATAGGAGTAGTCACTAGAATGGTGTGAATAGCCGAAATGGTAGTAGAAGGGCCAATGCCCCCATGCATGAATGAAGGTATGGTGTGAACCACAGTGGCTAGATTGGAGCCACGACTAGTGGGTAACGAACCAGCAACATTGTGTGCAATGGAAAGGGGCCCCAATAGGACCATGCTTTTGTTAAATTTTCATATGCTTATCTAAGACATCGG